>BROF01004418.1:0-44249 GCA_024346535.1 Eptatretus burgeri
ATGAATGACATTTATTCCCTCTAGACAACGGGTTTGGGTCTAACTACACATATACTTACCGAGATATCTCACCTAAGGGACCTGAATGGTGGTTTGCGAATTTCGTCAACCACAACAATATTTTCAAGTGTTTGTTTGTACATGTGTGTGTTTGTTTGTGTGGTTATAGGTTATAATTTCACGGCCGAACCTTTGCTTCAAAAGGCCCCAAATTTTGGGTGGAGGTAATTAAGAATCTGTACAAGGTTAAACCTACGGCACACATAAGCCAATCGTCCGTTTTGACGGCACCAAAGGCCAAAAAAAGTGTGCATTGGGATGTTGGGTCAGGCAGTGAGACTACTGGCACACAGCCAAAAGGTAATCACCATGAGACAAATAACTCCAAAGCTTTTCAATGTGCAACACGTTCCAAAACCACCACCGGGAAAAGCTGACTAAGCCAGACAGTGAAGGGGATCAACCGGGGCAGTGCCCGATATCCCCTGCTATTTACCACAGCCACAGAGGTGGACAGAGGTGATGTTTTCACCGCTGTTTGTTTGTCTATTTCATTGCCAGTCTGTGAGCAGGATGTCTCACAAAAGTAAGGACGGATTTGGACGAAATTCAGTGGACAGGTTGGGTGTGTGACAATTTGGTGGCATTTTGGTTAATGTCCAGATGCAGTTCCACCCTGTCATTGGGATACAAAACGTAAACTGTTCTGCCCAGAGGGAGTATGCGCTCTCCCAAGTGCTATTCGAGTTATTTTACGTTTTCAAGTTATATGATTGAATAAACAGCTTTTCACACGTTCTCCATTATGAATTGTCAAAATGCCTTTTGAGGTGGCATCAGTGAATTAATGATTCTCCTCAAACTGTGCATTTATATTCGGTGTTCTCCATCGTGAATTCCCATGTGCCTTTTAAGGTTGGATGACTGACTAAAAGATTTTCCACAAATTGAGCATTTGTACGGGCGCTCGCCATTGTGAATTCTCATGTGTGTTTTCAGATGACACGATCGATTGAAAGATTTTCCACAACTTGAGCATTTGTATGGGCACTCTCCACTGTGAATCATCATGTGATGTCGAAGGCTCGATGATACACTGAAATATTTTTCACAAACTGTGCATTTATATGGGCGTTCTCCACTGTGACCTCTCATGTGTGTTTTAAAGCTATATGACCGATTGAATGATTTTCCACAATTTGTGCATTTATATGGGCATTCTCCATTGTGAATTTTCAAGTGTATTTTCAAGCTGGATGAATGAATGAAGGATTTTTCACACTTTGTGCATTTGTATGGGCATTCACCATTGTGAATTCTCATGTGTGTTTTAAGGTTGGATGGCTGAATGAAAGATTTTCCACAAACTGTGCATTTGTACGGGCGTTCTCCATTGTGAATTGCCACGTGTGTTTTAAGGGTGGATGAACGATTAAAAGAATTTCCACAAACTATGCACTTATATGGGCGTTCACCATTGTGAATTCTCATGTGTGATTTATGGGTGGATGGATGATTAAAAGATTTTCCACAAATTGTGCATTTGTACGGGCGCTCTCCATTGTGAATTGTCATGTGTGTTTTAAGGGTGGATGATCGATTAAAAGATTTTCCACAATTTGTACATTCGTACGGGCGTTCGCCATTGTGAATTCTCATATGTGTTTTATGGGTAGATGATCGATTGAAAGATTTTCCACAAGTTGTGCATTTGTATGGGCATTCTCCATTGTGAATTCTGAGGTGTATCTTTAATGTGGATGACTGAATGAAGGATTTTCCACAATTTTTGCATTTGTATGGGCGTTCTCCATTGTGTAATCCCATATGTGATTTTAGGTGAGATGATTGGTTGAAAGATTTTTCACAACTTGAGCATTTAAATGGCCGTTCTCCATTGTGAATTCTCATGTGTACCTTAAAGCTGGATGAATGAATGAAGGATTTTTCACAACGTGAGCATTTAAATGGGCGTTCGCCATTGTGAATTCTCATGTGTATCTTAAAGCTGGATGAATGAAGGAAGGATTTTCCACAATTTGTGCATTTGAACGGGCACTCTCCATTGTGTATTCTTTCATGTGATTTTAGGTGAGATGACTGATGGAAAGATTTTCCACAATTTGTGCATTTGTACGGGCATTTTCTGCTGTGAATTATCATGTGTTCTTTAAGTCTCGAGGACCGACTAAATTTTTTTTCACAAACTGTGCATTTGTATCGGTGTTCTCCATTGTGAATTCTCATGTGTGCTTTCAGGCTGTATGACCGTTTGAACGATTTTCCACAATTTGTGCATTTGCATGGGTGTTCCCCTTCCTTTTCCTTAAGAGCCTTGTGAAAATTATGCAGTGCAAACATTTCTTCATTTAGTTTGTCCTTTTTGTAAAAACTCTTTATGTTTGTATCAGTTGGAGAATGCTGCGGGCGTGGGTCCGCACCGTTCATAAACGTAGGTGCAGTCTCCCTTGTATATTCAATGGATTCTCCTGTAAATACAACATCACATGACCTGTGAAAAAAAATCAGATTCTGTTCAATATTCATAACGTTATTCTGACAAACATACCCAAGGCTAACACGTACGTATGTATTTGTTTCACTGCACAAACGAAAAATTAACCATCACAATTAACCAACCACAACATGACCTAACATTCAAACTCGTCCTCTATATTTCATCAACATCCTCACATAAATATTGGAATGAAAAAAAGCTGATGATGAACAGAGAGGGAGACTCCAAAGAGTTGTTTAGTTACTTTGTGATTTTCCTCTACCTCTTCACCCTTGTCCTTAATACTCTTAATATTTTACTACCTAATCTTACTACCTGGGGTCTTTTCAGACCCCAACACAGAAACCACTCCATTTCACGAAATATTCCAAAGTTTCACATCAATGAACTAAAGGGGGAGCAGTCAGGAGAGTGCAAAACCTCCGCTGCCAATACTGCTGGGTCACTCAAGTGAACCTTATATCTTATTCATTAAATATGATGTCAACAGTGCTGAGTTATAATTCTTTTCTCCAAAATTTTTTTTTGGGGGGGGGGGATTGGAAATCACTTAAAACATGTAGAAATGCAAAAAAAAATTTTTTTTTCTTTTTTGGGGGGGGGGGGGTTACAATTTTTTGGGGGGGAGTTGGAAATCACTTAAAACATGTAAAAATGCAAAAAAGGATATTCTGCACACAAACAAACATACAGAAAGGGGTGAAAACATAACCTCCTTCACCTTTGGTGGCAGAGGTAAAAATTTAACAAAAACAACTGGGGTCTTTTTGGACCCCAGAAAGGATTTCCTTTTAACTCTGTGCAGCAAGTTGGGATCTTAAAACATCATTTATATTTATTACCGGCACATATAGGTAAACAAAGTAATAAAAAAATGAAATACATTGTTACACTATTATGTAGAAAATGTATGCTTGGAGTCCAAAAAGACCCCTGTTGGGAACACTCGGTTTAATCACATAGAGTTGCCGATTATAGACGACAACTAGCAGCCTTAGCAAAGGGAAATTTCAGGCTATCTTGCAACGAAATTTCACCAGAAAGCACACGTTAGTCATTGCAATGCATAAAAGGATAAATGTTAGTCATTCATGCAAAATTACAAGTTATATGGAGTAATATATTTATATATAGAGTCATACAGACTAACCTCACATCTGATATAGTTCTGCTTGTTTTTGCTTGGAAAGATGGCGCTGACAGACAGTCTGATTGCTGGGTTATTTTTGGAAGAACGCAATTTTAAAGGTTTTTTATGTGACTCGCAAGTATCACCCGTCGCTTTGCTGACAGGAGTTGTGGGACTTTGGGGCTTCTTGTGCACCTCAAAAATTTAAGTGAATGGGGGGAAAGGGAAAAACTTATTGGCTGACACCAAAATCCTCCCAATTTCCCTTGTTTTACCTCCTTTAGACCCCACTTTCGAGACTTTTCTTCCACAAAGTCCCTCAACATCTTCCTCCTCTTTCTTCAGGGGTTCTGAGGCACTTCCAAAAATTTACATGACTGACACCAAAACTCATCATAGCTCCAACAAATATTTGTTCATGGTTACACGTCACCATCAAGTATACCAGTCAAAAAACGGCGGCGGTAACCTGTTAAAACCACCCAACCCCGCTTTTATTCTTACACTTTATATTTAGATATATGTATATATACATATATATATATATATATATATATATATATATATATATATATATATATATATATATATATATATATATATATATATATATACATATATATATATATATATATATACATATACATATATATATATACATATACATATATACATATATACATATATATACATATATACATATACATATATATATATACATATATATATATATATATATATATATACATATATGGTGTATATATATATTACATATTACACCAAACCCCAAAAGAAAATGGAAGTGCGACTTCCCTGATAGCGTCGAGTCCTCCTTTTGCGACCGCAACTCCGAGCCCCTCCGGCGTGGTCCGCGAGCTCGTGCCGCGTGTCGCTCGTGTGGTCCGCTCGACGGTACGGACGGGGTTTTGGGGAAACGGACGGGGTTTGTTCGGCGCTGTTTTCCGCGCTCGCGCACGGATCAATGAAGCAAGGCAGGAACAACAAGCTCGCGACTCGAACCAGAAGACGACCATGAACCAGAAGACCAACATGAAGACCAACCCTCGACCAACCACTCCTCGAGGTCCATCCTGTCCGCCTTTTGTAGCGTGGGGCTCCGCCCTTCGCTCCGTCCCGTTTTCGGCCCCGCCTCCCTTCGAGCTTCTTGGAGAAGCCTCTCGAAAGGGGGCGGAACCTCTCGCTCCCCTCCACCCCGCGCCGTGCGGGGGCTGGGGCCGTCAGTCTTGGCTCAGAGCCAGGGAACCATTCCCCCAAAATCAGACCCCCTCTCTACATAACCTTTGACCCCTGCATCGCCCCTCCTCCACACCGAGCGCGGGGAATTTCGATGGGAGAAACAGTTGGGAAAACCCCCGAGCATAGTTGTTGGTTTTTGTTTGTTCCTGGAGATCGTAACCGCACAGGGCCTACTGAATGGCGAGTGGCGAAGATGTGGTAGCATAGATGGTGGAGGTGGCGTGGTTGTAGTGTGGTTGGCGCTGTGGTGGGGATGGCATGGTTGTTGAGATGCTGTTTGTTTGAAATAAAAGATAGAACAGAAAAAATGGCTAACTCAAAGCGTCACAGCCCGGATGGATCACATAAATTCCCTCTATACAACGGGTTTGGGCTAACTACACATGTACTTACAGAGATATCTCACCTACGGGACCTGAATGGTGGTTTGCGAATTTCCACAACCGTAACACTATATATATATATATATCCGTAAGGGACCCTGTCACATTTTCACATTGATGTCCCTTTGGAGATACGTTTATCCATTTCAGTACTTTCTTTGTTCAAATGAATAACACAAAAGTTCACTGAAAACACCTCTGCTCTTTGAAAACTTGGCTTATTAATTAATTTGGATGCTTGTTTCCAAGATGTCGCAAGTCTTATGATTTGACTATTCTTAACATTTTCCATAGTCTTTCCAAAAACAGCATTATTAATTAGTTCATAAAAGTTCTTCTCGAAATCATTTGCAGCAAGTGTTCTCTTTTCTGTGTTAAAATTAATATACTTTTTTAACCAATGACTGTTTAAATTTCAAAATCTTTTGAATTTTCTTTACTCTTAACCCAGCAGATAAATATTGACAAATTCCTTTGATGTAAAACATAATTCCCTTTATCATATAACTAGTAGTAATTCCCGGCGTTGCTCGGGCTAGCAATAAAGCCCGGTGTTGCCCGGGCTTTCTTGCAAATTTCCTGAATAGCTGTTAGCGGTTAGCGGTTAGCGGTTAGGGTTAGGGTTGCAGTTAGGGTTAACGGTTAGGGTTAGGGTTAGCTGTTAGGGTTACGGTTAGCTGTTGGGGTTAGGGTTAGGGTTAGTGTTAGGGTAGCTAACCCTAACCCTAACACTAACCCAAACAGCTTGGCGTAGCGGAGGTAAACAGCACCCGGGGCAAAGTGGAAATTTGCGTCCCCCGTAGGCCATAAACTTGAGTGGATTTGAATGGAAAATCCCATAAGGGATATCGATTTTTTCGAATATCGGAAGTGTTATGGAAAAAATTTATAGCCAATGACCTAAGTTAGACCAAAAGCCATAATCGTACCGAATTTGAATGGAATCCGTTGGAGTTTGTGAAAATGCATCAAAACGAATTTTGAGGGGTCTCTTAAGGAAGACAATAATATCATTAGTATATGTGCCAAATCTTGTTTCATTTCATGCAGTAACAAAAATCTGATGGTGGAACAAAGAAAGGGGCGTGCCGAAATATTAATATAGATGTCATTAGTAATTTTTCTGTTGGATTGCCTATTGTAAGAAATGATTGTTGGTAACCGCAAAACCATTCCTTCTTCAGACCTTTTTTATCAGGTGCATATGGAAGGTCTTTATGTTTCTTATGGAGTTCTTCAGGATATTTTAAATCAACCTCAAAATAATATCTGACTTTAGCTTCATCTAATTCTTTTTGGGAGGAGATAACAATGTTCTGTAATACTTTTTCACAATTTTTCTCCTTAACCTATCTAAGATTTCCATAATGTCAAGATTGAGACGTGGCGCATCCATAGAAATTGTTCGCATCATAATATATCATAGTTAGGAAGATATTTGTTGTTCGCTCCAGCATATCTCTTTGAACAGACTTGTGATATTCCACCTCTTTTTGCTTTCTCTATCATCAAAAGCACATCTGCATCACCAATTAATTCCAATGGTTTTGTCATTTTTAACATAGCACTCCAAGCCAATCCTGGGGCTGTGTAATAGTGAGTGGGGTCTAATCCATCAGATTTTTTTGATGACAGACTGTTCCAAAAGTCCAAAATACATTGGCCAATAAAAGAACATCAGTTTTACGATACAAATCGTGTTATGCCCCAAGGTTCTTTGTATTAAAGTTCTCCCAAATATTTTGTGCTTGTACATAATCTTCATCAGTTGTGTAATTTTTATTTAATTCATCATAGAAACTTTCCTTTGAGGGAAGTTCTGCTTCTTTAAACCTCCCAAATGTGTTCATATAATCATAACCATATAGGAGATCAATCTCTTCTTAATTTAAGAAATGTAATTAGAGAATTGGAAAGTTTTTAATATTTGATACCAAGACAGATAATGGACTCGACATAAACTTGAATGTGTCAAGAAATCTGATATGAGTTATGGGAGATGTAGGAATTGTTTTTGTGAATGAGATGTAATTCTGGCTAGTGTTAAAAATGGATGAAATGTCTCCACTGGTTTAACTCAATTCATTTATAAAAAGATGCGTGTCACAGTGAGCGTTGTTGTGAAGGAATGCTGGAATGAAAGAGGGAAGTATAAAATTGAGATTACAACTCTGATGAGCTGGACCTCTATATTTAACAATGAGATGACAATGGTCTCTTACCTTTAGACCTTCACTAATTCTAAAAAAAACAATTCTAAAAATTCTAACTTGTATTCATCACCAACAGATGATTTGATATTATAACAGAAACCACAAGGAGTATGTGTTTGATATATAATTGTGAATGATTGATTTGGATTTGGAGAAAGTGTCTATCTTTTCTGGGATACTTTCAAAATCAGTGCATATCACAAACGGATGTTTTTATAGATTGTGAAAATATTTGTATGATATGATTGAACCTGCTTTTGTTAAATTGATTACAGTTGATTTATGATTACTGCAATATTTCAAATGTTGATTTAATCGTTCTTTTGTATGAAAGGAGTTGAGACATCTCTTCCAAGGATATGTTTTACATTTTCTCTTGTATAGTTGTGATTTGGTTAATCTTGACAAATTTCTGATGAAAGCATAATGTGATTTTTCCTTTGAAGTAAAATAGAGAAGGTCAATGTGTGTTTCATCATTTTTATAGTTGTTTGAAATTTTTAATATCTGAACTTTGTTTGTATCCTTTAATCCATACACATTAACACATAGATTATTCATTTTCTCAAATTTAGGAATATCGCTCAATGACATTGGAAACTTGAAATCTTTAACATTTAATCTATTCTCATATTCCTTGAGTTACTCTTTCAGCATTCCTTTTTGGAGGATGTAGGCGAGCAAGAACAGACCATAAAAAGCATTTATTGTCATTGTTTTGAATATTAACAACTGCCTTTTTAAGTTTTATCTCTTTTGGAAAATCAATGTATGAGGAAGCCTTGAGAGGAAATATTTTAGGATGTGTATATCCAATGAGATTATTTTTTCAATCACGAATCCACTACCTTCCACGTTGTCATGACCATTTTGTCATATCTCAGCAGTTCATCATATACATCACAATCTAAGAAATCTTGGAATGATGTGATAAAGTGAGGGTTGGTTCTCATGCTGAGAGTTTCTTCACCTCCTTTTCTTGACATTTTTATTTTTACTCCCATATAACACTTAAAAGTATTGATTTCACTCAATGTATTTTTAATTAGAATTTAAATTTTTGGTTGAACCATAAGAAGTCTCAATGCTTGATGTTGGTGTTGGTTCTTTAAAGTGAAATAATCTTACATTTGTATGTCCTTTAAATGCTTCATCAATATCTTCAAGAGTATCCAAGTATCCCCTCTTCATTCTTCTTGTGTTTTTGTGTTTGAAGGTGTCTGTTATAAAATTTTTATTAAAGAATATCAATATTACATACATCACAATGCATATATTTTAAAGTTATTCCTTCAACTGATCTTTCATGTTTTTGGGTTTGAAGGTGTCGAAAATAAAAAACATTTGAAAGAATATTAATATTTCAGACATCACAATGAGTTGCAATCACCATATTTATATAGTATAACTTTGCTGAAAATAAAATTTTCTTGATGAAAATCTCACGGTAATTTATAGATACTTTTCATTTCAGCGAACATTTTCTTGATGAAAATTCCATTTAATTTATAGGTGAATCTGTGCTTAAAACCATTTTATCCTCCAACTTTTTTCACTTAATAAATACAACATAGCAAGACACGAAAGACAAGTTTCACTCAATCTCTGCATTTGTAAAAGATACAAGGCAATATGTTCAGGATGTAAAATTGAATAAAGATAAATATAACAACTACAGGATAAAAACATTTATGACTGGCAATATATGAGTTCTTCAATTTCCTTCTTTGGAAGGGCTTTTAGTATATGTGAAAGAACATCAATTAAAGTAACTCTAATAAAAGTTTCTTCTCTCCTTCCAGTAATATATTCAAAACTAGAAAAAGCAATGAAACTTGAAAAAGTATCAAAAAAGAAACCCTGATGGATGAGGCTTTAGAAAGAAAAAATAAGATCATCACCAATAAGCAAGGAGAAATTTTCATTTTTTTTTCAACAACCCTAAAGATGTAAATCTTGACGAAAGAAAGGATGGTAATATATCGGGTGAAATGACATTTCATTCAGAAGCAGTTGAGGACCATTTTAAAATAACCATCAATATAAAAAATGTCATAGTTGAATCTGTTAATGAAAAAAAAGTATCTGGATATAGATGGGAATGTTTTTTCCACGAATTAAATTTGAGTCATTTTTCAAGTGAAGATTTTGAAGACTGATAGTATCTCCATTGGAACAGAAGACAGTTATGATACCGAGAGTTTGTGTTCAAACGATAATTATGAAAGTAGTTTCATAGATGACCATGAAAGTACTGATGAAAGTACCGAAGATGAATGATATTTTAAGTAAAGTTTTACGATATAAATATGGATGGAATAGCAAATTTTGAGGCTCTTGAATTCCCTGATTCTCCATGTGACAAATTTGAGAATTGTCCTGCATGTGATAGAGTAGGATTAAACACAGACAAAAAGCCATAAACAATGTATATTCTGTGATTATTTTATAATTCATGAAAATAAAAAAATATAAAGAGGAAAATAATGTTCAAAATTACACCAAAAATGAATTGCTTTACAAGATTAATAAGAGAAATGAATGTTAATTATGAGGGTGATATTACACCTTTTCTGACAAGAGAGGAGACTGAACAAATGATGGTAATGTTTCATGAATTGATGATGTATATTATTCACGATTGTCATTTTCAGGGAAATATCAACACAAGATATTGTATAAATAAAAATAATGGATTATTTTGAAATTAAACCTGAACTCAGGATAAAACAAAGAGTAACTAAAAAAGCCAATAAAAATTTAAATAATACATTTTCTAAATATATAAATGAATGATTTTTTATCCATTTGGGAAAATGAGATAAAACTTAACATCCATAAAAATCTTCCAAAGTCATAAAGATGTTCATAGTTGGTTCAAGCAGATGTGGAAAAACCTGCCTGCTTTTAAAGATGCTCCTTACTCCCAACATTTTAGATTTTGATAATTTAATAATTTTCATAAAGTCTAGTTTTCAACCTGAGTATCAACTATTCTCACAAGGTTTAATGCAGGTCTTCAAAAATAAGACATAATTGGTTTATTTAAACAAACAAAATGATTAGTTTAGTTTCCCTGGGTTTTTCTGGGAAACACTTGAAAGCCTCCCTGGGTTTCTCCTCAAAAAAGATTGAAACAAATGGAACATTTTACAGTGATAATGTCATTCAAATATCCTCAGGTATAAATTCAGCATTAATTCACTGTGATTTGATTGATGGTGCTTATAATGATGGAATAAGAACAAATACAACATTTTCATTTAGTGCTTACAGAACACCAATAGGTTATAAATTCAAAATAGAACCATAAAATCTCATTTATCTACCCGTGTCTGGAAAAACCATGTACAGCGTACATTTTGGGATAACCGATCAAGATAATCGTATGATGTATTTTAATGGAGAAATTATATCCAATAGAATTCACCGACGTGAAGTTTCCAAGAAAAAACATATGATGGTTATTGTAAGGAAACACGAATTGGGAAAATATAAAATAATTACAGGGTATGGGATGGGATGTTCCTTTCCCCAAACTATAAGGGTGAAGGTATGTATCTTGATAGAAGATATGATAAACCCAAGAGACAACCGGGTGCAGGACATCAATTTAGAAAATAAAGGAGATGAGATAATTGATACTCTAATGGGTGTAGGTTCAAATAATCTTAAACCTAATGACCGAATTGGTTCCACTGCTTCTGCTTTTGGAAATGTAGCGGGTGCTATAAATAGTATAAAAGATGCCCAAAGGGAGTCCCATAAATTGCAAGCAATAAAAGAAATTAAGAAAGGCAAAACTCGATTCTCCCCAAGAATGACAGAAAATAATTCAAATACTTGAATCAGGGTTTCAAAAGTTTTAACATCTTATTTTACGAAATAAATACAAGCATGGAAGCAATTGATAGTATCTATGATGTGGATGATACCATTGTCATCTCAAACTCCACTAAAAAAGATTACTTCAAGGTAAATGCTATAAGAGGAACAGACTGGAATACAAATGGAGCAGAAAGTTTTGAAATAAATCATCAACAAATTTATTTGAATCTTGCCGATAGTTTCTTGTTGTGTAAATTTTAATTCACTAAGGCTGGGAAAAACACAAACGCTACACTTGTAAATGATTTCTTCGAGAAAATGTTTTATAGTGTTCGTTTGTATATTGGAACACAAGTTGAAGCTGTTGATTATGTCTCTGCTACATCTGAAATGGCTACCCCACATGCCAGGAGGCATAATGGGCAGTAAACACACACACACACACACACACACACACACACACACACACACACACACACACACACCTGAAATGATGACATCTTCATTTTGTGATAGAATGGGTAAGCGCGCTGTCAAAGGTTTTATTCCTGATATCATAACGGAAACAAAACGCAGACCCCAGTTAGAGTCAAAGAAAAGGAATGTATAATGATGATAAAAAAGCAGAAAATAGTTTTACCAAGGCAGTTCCTCTTCAAGGTATATTTGGATTTTGTGATAATGATAAAGTTGTGTATGGACTTAAAATTAGATTTCAACTACAAAGGAATGATCATGAAAATAGATTACTTTTTGGTGTTGGTAATGCTTTTGGTGATCAGAATAAATTTGTTATTGATAAAATAAGTTGGTACATTAGTGATTCGATCTATATATTACTAAAACTCTCATCTTGTATATATGTATGTATGTATGTATGTATGTATGTTCTCGAAATACAGCCAAAACGGTACAGGATAGCTCAAAAATTTTAGTTGGTACATTAGTGAATCGATCTATTTATTACTAAAACTCTCATCTTGTATATATGTATGTTCCCGAAATACAGCCAAAACGGTACAGGATAGCTCAAACATTTTAGTGCTACCTTATTCACCATTCTCCTGCGGCTGTGTGCAGTATCAAATTTCGTTAAAATCGGGCAACGAAAAAAATTATTAAAAAATAAATTCCCGATTCAGTCAAGTACTCTTCGGAAGAATTTGATCAATGCAAACAACCTCAGCAGTATAGTTCGCTGGAGCTATATTTTTTTTTGAAATGATTTATTTTAAAATCTCAAACATTTAGTATCGACAAAGAACGATTTATTTTTAAATAAAAAAATAAACATCGCCATTTTGATATAATACTTCCGTGTTCATTAATAAATAAAATTACATTTAGAAGATTACGCACAATAATTTCTTCGACTTTCTTTTCTCCTTTTTTTTCACATTGACGCGCAATATCAAGTTTCGTTCAAATCGGGCAATGAAAAAATTTATTAAAAAATCAATTCCCGATTCAGTCAACTAATCTTCGGGATTATTTGTTCAATGCAAACAACCTCAGCGGTATAGTTCGCTGGAGCTATCTTTTTTATCAACCGCTGTCACAACGGGAACCCAACGGGTTCACTGGTCGTGTAGTATACTTCTAATCTTAAAACAAAAAAGATGTTGAATAGAAGACTTAACTCAAAGAAACCACTAAATGTATCATATCTTAAAAGAAGATGACAACACGTTAAAATAAACCAAACCACTTGCACGTGGAATTTGAACATTCTAGAAGGAAAGCCGCAATACCTGTGGCTCATTTTTGAGAAACCAGATGGAGATACTGCAACTGATAAGACTAATGTGTTGAGTGAAAATGCTAAGGTTAAACAACTTCGCATTTTTCTGGATTGAACATTTTATCCATGAGACAGACTGGAAATTGATTGAGATAAAAATGATGATGCTGAAGCATACAAGTCTTACCAAAAGGTGTGTGAAAGCAATGGTTATCAAGAACCTATTTTGGATATGGGTGCATTTTAAAACCTCCATACAATCTATGCAATTGACTGGAGCACTCAAAAGGAACATTAACGTCGAAAAGAGGAGATACTTCCCTTTCTATTGAAAGAGGAGGGAGTGAAGAAGTTGATATATATATATATATATATATATATATATATATATATATATTATATATATATATATAATATATAATATATATATATATATATATATATATATATATATATATATATATATATATATATTGTTTGCTTTGGGAAGAAACAGAATTACAGATCAATACAGGTAATGGTGTTATGATTAGTCGCACATAATTTTTTGAAAAAAATAAATGAGTAGTAAAGTGTCAACTGGGGTAGATGTTAATCAAATCAATCTTAGTAAACTACCATCTTGTATTCAAAATAAAAAGCCTTGTATGATTAACGTTAATGCAATTCAGAGAAAAGGAGCAGTAAGAATTGATGTTTTGCTCACAAGAGAACAAGTGAAAAACGTGAACGATACTGGCTCACTAAAAATTAAAATGTCAAAACCAATGTTGAAGAAATATTCAACAAGAGAGACGAGTGGAGGATTTCACCCATTTCTAATTGCTTTATTTGCTGGTTTAAGTTTGGCTGAAGCATTGACGGGTGATATTTCAGCAGCGTTGAAAACTGCTAACGAAAGGAAGGCTCAAATAAAGGCTCAAAAAGGGTTGGAAAGACGTAACAAAGAGTTGAAGAAACAAATTAGTGGAAGTGGTGTAATTGTAGATTTTGATGAAAAACTTGAAAGCCTCCCTGACAAAGCGAGATTGTCAGTTGGAGATATGCTTTCTTCTATAGCACAAGATGGTGTAAAATTGACTAAAAGGGGTCATGGATTCTATCTTTCTCATAAATAAATGAGCATTGATGAGTGGTTTAAAGAATTTGGAAAGAATACAACATCAAATATAGAACTTGCCAATATTCTAAGAAATTAAAAATTGATAATGTGGTTATTTGTATGAAAGATGAATTAACAAACTTGTCGAAATATAAAAAGAATATTATGATGAATTGAGAAGAAAATAATGGAAACGGGTCTCATTGGATTTGTATTTATAATAATCAGGACAAATATTATTTTGATAGTTATGGTCTTCCACCACCTGATGAAGTCACAAAATTCTTTCAGAATGTTGCTGATCAAACATTTCAAATCCAAGAATTTAATTCCAAGTGTTGTGGTCAATTATTTCTGCATGTGATATTTCAACTCAACAATAATAAAAAAAAATTATGGTTGGAAATCGAATATAATCTATTAAAAAAAACTAACTGAAATTAAATATCGAATTGTTAACCTAATATAAATGACATGTTGGAAAAGATGGTTCTATCTTTGGTGTATCCCAAGAACTGGATATTGATTTTTCAAATTATTACATAAAGGCACAGGCTAAATGACAGAAGTATAGTATATATGCTTATAAATTAATGAATTATCCAAGCCCTCTCGATGCAAATGCTTGGTGAGATTAAGTGATTTATCACAATACATATCCTTAAATAAAACGGCTGTGTATTCCAAAGATACAGAATTCAGAGTTCCAATTGAAATATAATGTTATAAAGAAGGGTATATCGTTTGTATGAGCATAGAACATCGGGGATATATGATTGATTTAGGGTATAATTGGTCATTTAAAATAAACCTAGCAGACCTGAAAGAATTAAATCAGTTTCGTAAGGAAGAATATTATCGAGTTGGTGCCGATAATGACATTTGTGGAAGCACAATTAGCAAACAACAAATAAAATAATTTAATAAGGATAAAATCAATCATGGTTTTGCCGTAGTTTATAAAATAAAAACACAAAGAACAGGAATTTATATCATAAGTAAGGGAATACAAACTGATTTAACAATAGGAAGATGGGGAGGTACGACCTGTCATCATCTTAATCGATCATATATTTCTGAAACATAAATGACAGCAAGAAGGCTTCAAGAAAATTCTAATTTCTGTGTCCAAGCATACCTGCAAGAAACGGGTATTCGGTATTTTAATAAATATGTTCGACAACATAAGAATGGGGTGTTTTCAATAAAAGATTGGCTTTATACTGATGTTGCTAAACCAGCAACATTGGTTTTAACTAAGATGTTAAATAATGAAAAGGTTTAAAAGTTGAGAAAATACAAGGCTCGTTTAGAAATTCATAAGAAACTTTAATGGTTTCCTGCTGTAAAAAAAAATATTTTGGATCTCGGAATATCGAGAAATCCAGATGAATATATATATATATATATATATATATATATATATATATATATGATATTCTATGGGGAGATGGTTCAAGGGTTGAAAGGGATGTTGATGAGATAGATGAAGAGGAACACGTGAAAATATTAAATGGTGAGGAAATTTGGGAAAGGTTACAGAAATTAAACCAAAATTTTTTAACGATTGATATAATGATTAAAATGAGTGTGTTGGGTGAAGAAGAAAAGACTTTGAATTTTGAGAAGGCAACAGCCTTGCAGGAGGGAATAGATGTTGATACAACCTTTATGGTTGATAAGGTGGAAAGTGAAGTAGAAGTGAAAAATTGAAAAAAATGAGATGAAGCATTTTCAAGGTTCGATATGAAGATTAAAATTAGCATTTTGGGTGAAGAAGAAAAAAAACCTCAAAATCAAATAAGTTGAATGAGGAATATTTTAATAAGGTAGTTGCTATAAGGAAGGGAAAATATATAGATAGAACTTTTGCAGTTGATTTTAATCCTAAACAAGTCTGAAGACGACAATGGTTCACGAGTGGTATTTGACGATCTAGATTGTTTCAGAAGTCAAGGATAGGACAATGTGATAATTTTTGACCAAGTTATAAAAATGATCAACATGATGTGATACGTGTGTCATGTTATTAGCTGCAAAATGTCGAAAACCCGTTTTCGTTCAACAACTTTCAAAATTTGACCTTTGCATAACCTTTAAAGGTCATAAAACAATGTTGTGGACATTAAAATAAGGAAACAGGGTACGTGCTATAGCTTATTGGAGTTAGTTCGTCAAAGAAGGTCGAAAACCCGGTTCGATTCCCACAACTTTGAAAATTTGACCTTTGTGGCCTTTAAAGGTCAAAGGTCAAGGATTATGACCTTTGGTGCAAAACTTCCTCTGGAACATTCCAGGAACAATATAACGTCATATAGGCTATATGGCATTTCGCACTCCTCGGATTATCCATACTTTGATGAAATCAGTGTAAAAACAAAGTTGAAGGGGGTGCCACAGGCAAGGTGTTCGAGATAGAGCAAAATTCTTCTGAAGACTTTAGGTGGGGAATGACCTCAAGATTATGCATAAAAATATTGTCATCCTAGCTCTCAAAGTTTGGGCGGTCGTATGATTTTTATGTCAAAATTCACAATTTTCTAAGTTTTTGACCTTGACCTTGGGACGAAAATGAAAAATCGGACAACAACAAGTTTTAGATAATTCATTTTGCTATTCAAATACTGAAGAACCCATTCCATTCAGTCAATTCCCTCGGAGAAGATAGATTTTTAATCCGACTACCCCCCTAAAAATGGCTATTTTTGGGGCGTGGCTCCGCCCACAATGGGCGTAGCACGCCCTCATCCAGGAAAACACAACTAGACATTGATATCGAACACGTAACCAAGTTTCATCAAGATCGGATCAAAGTCCACGGAGTTATGCTCTGGACAGACAGACACACAGACAGACAGACAGACAGACAGACAGACAGACACACAAACATAACGAATATAGTGGTCACTCTGGCTGGTGCTCGTGAACCAATAAATGCAAGATTAAAATCTGAAAGTTATTCTTAAAGTGCTTATGGTATTAAGGGCTGTATTACAAATTCTAATAGAAAAATAAAAAATATATATTTTCTTCATGTAAGCATGTTAATATTTTTCAGAAATTAATTAGTTATTGTCTCAAATGTAAAAAGAAAATGAATACTAAAAATATCTCATGTGTTAAAAGTAAAAATAATAGAGTTTATCAAAAGGGTATGTGTTTAGTGGGTGGCTCTAAAAAGTGTCAATTCATCTCATAGCATAAAAGTGGGGAAGATATACAAAAGTTTTTTCAGGAAGTAAATTTACAACAACTGGAATACCAGGGGAATTACCTCCACCAGAATATTATTTCTGTGGTCCTGGCACAAACGTGGATAAAAGATTAGATGAAGCCAACAATCCTAAGCCTTGGTGTAAACCTAAAAACAGAGTTGATGAAGTGTGTATGAAGCACGATATTGATTATGGAAAGAGCACGACATTGGAAGAAAAACACGAAGCGGATTGAGAAATGTATAATTTGTCTGATACAAAATCCAAAGTTGAGAGAAAAAATTGATGGGTTTATTGTGAAGAAGATGATCAGTGCTAAATTGAGACTTGGGCTTGGAAATTTAAAAAAAAACCTTATATGCTCTAATGGTGGCATTAAGATTGAAGAGCAATTAACTGATGAATTACATAAACCAATAAAGTTTAAAAGAAGAAAGGTTTATTCCAAAGAAGTTGATTATATCTGCTCCGCTGACTTGATTGAACTCAATAATGGTAAGGGGTACAAGTATGCTTTAACAATTATCGATTTGAGGAGTAGACGTGCGTGGGTTGTTGCTTTGAAAAACAAGAGGTAATGCTCTTATGTTAGCCTTCCAAAAGATATTTAATAAAAGCAAGAGAAACCCGAAAAAAATGTGGACTGTGGACACAAAGTTCAACAACAAAACATTTCTGAATTTTCTTTAAGATTACAGTATTACATTATACAGCACCTTTAGTGAAGGAAAGGCGGTTGTTATTGAGTGTTTTAATCACACTTTAAAAGAGATTATATAAAAAATTCACTCAACTCAGTTCTCAACAATGGTAATCTTTAATTCAGGACATTGTAGATTAGTTCAATAATACGATTCATACCTCAACAAAATTGAAACCATCAGAAACATTTATAAAATTAGAATATAAAACGAGATTAATCTGAGAAAGCCCAAGTTCAAAGTTGGGGATATAGTAAGAATATAGAGGTGGAAATCTCACTATGAAAAAGGTTATATTAAACGATGGAAGAATGAACTTTTAAAAATTGTTGATGTAATAGATACAGTTCCTTGGACTTACAAATTACATGATTTAAAAGGAGAAGAGATTTTAGGTTCATTTTATTCACAGGAATTACAAAAGACAAAGATAATAATTAAAATATGAAATAATAAAAAAAAACTTGACTCCACCCATTTTTGACTCTGCCCACACAGACCACGCCCACACAAGCCACACCCACACAAACCATATCCACATCCATCATATCCACATCCATACAACACATCCACATCTATCATACAATGATTAGTTTCTGAGTTCCCCACACACACAACATGTTTATTTAAGTAAAAGATTCACTCCCCCCCCCTTTTTTGTCTCCACCCACACAAGCCACACCCATGCAAGCCACACCCACACAAGCTCCATCCTTGACCCACCCCCTTCATCCCACCCCCACCCTTCCCCATACACACACACAGTGAGAGAAGGGGTGGGACGAGGGGGGCAATGAGTCATAGGGGGGAGGGGGAGAGGGTTAGGGGGGTAAGGTGCGCTCCCCCCTTTCTTTTTTACCCCTCCTTTATAGTTTTTGTAATTGAGAATTAAATAATTATTAAAAAAGCAGATATAATTAAACAACATTGAAAACATGAAACATTTTTCTTTGGGTGGAGGTAAATATTCAATTGTGAAACTGAATGTTCTTTCCTAACAGTCTTCTTCGGATGACTTGCAATTTTGAAACTCGGACACCTCATTCTGTTTAAAACAGAGGGAATAACTATTAGCGTATATAAAGATGATTGTCTGATAATAAAGTAATAAATAAAACATTTACCTCCAGAAGATTGAGTTTTGTGTCAAGTTCATCCAGACAGAGGTTTATACTGAAACAGGTTGGGAACAAGTCAGACGGATTAAAAATTATCCCATTCAAGATTGTGAAATTCATTTGTTTCATAACCAACCATCATGTGGTTTGGTTCGCTTTTAATGCTGGAAATGAAAAACAAGCAGGGAAAAATTAAAACCAAATTGTCTCTCATGCTTATAAAAGGTTGTTTATAAGTACTGTATATATCTTACCTTTCATTTAACTTCTCATCCAA
Source organism: Eptatretus burgeri (assembly GCA_024346535.1). NCBI lineage: Eukaryota > Metazoa > Chordata > Myxini > Myxiniformes > Myxinidae > Eptatretus > Eptatretus burgeri. Next base: position 19,483 of record BROF01004418.1, read on the forward strand.
ATATGAAGGATTGGATCGGTCTTCAAAACACTTCATCATCTCATTATGTAGTTCACTTTGAACTGATTGAAGTTCTGTAAGGGTTTCATTCATATTCTGCCATTCTTCATGATATTCATTGGCTTGATTTTCAGCATTAGTCATCAACTTTGTTATTGGGGACAGCCTGTCAGAAAAAAAACAAAAAACAATAATTATTGATTGTATTGTGATTTGGTTCTGCATAAAACAACATATAGTTAATCAGTTTGAACAGAACTTACCTCTCCTCTTGTGAAAATGAGAGAAAAATCATCTTGTTATGGAAAAGGCTCTTCAAAAGACATTCTCAATGAAAGCAAGCCGACATCTGGACTATAAATATATAGGTAAACTCAGGTGAGGTTACAGAATCAAAGAACAAAGGGTTTTTTTTTTTGGTGGATTTGAGGTGTGTGTTGTTTAACATTCTTCAAAGGGTTATATGTTCTAAAATACCACTTGAGGAAGAGATTGAAATGTTTTTGCCTCAGACAAGAGGAAAAACCGGTTTCTTGTGTGATACATTCTCATGCAGGCAGAAAACATTCTCATGCAGATTATTACAACTGTTTAGCCTTTAAGAAAGAAGAGTATAGAAAAATAAATTGAAGAGTATTGAAAAAAAAAAGAAAAGTTATAAACAATATGTATATATATATATATATATATATATATATATATATATATATATATATATATATATATATATATATATATACATAGGAGGTAAATAAGAAAGCAATGGGGGCTTTTGGTGATAAGTGGGTTATAATAAAGCGTAACAATAAAATCGGGGCTGGGGGGTTTTAATGGGCTACTACTGCCTTTTTTTATTTACTAGTGTACTTGATGGTGACGCGTAACCATGAACAAATATTTGTTGGAGCTATGATGAGTTTTGGTGTCAGTCATGTAAATTTTTGTAAGTGCCTCAGAACCCCTGAAAAAAGGGAGGAAGATCTTGAGGGACTTTGGGGAGGAAAAGTCTTGAAAGTGGGGTCTAAAGGAGGTTAAACAAGGGAAATTGGGAGAATTTGGTGTCGGTCAATAAGTTCTTCCCTTTCCCCCATTCAGTTCCATGTATATTTTTGAGGTGCACCACAAGCCCCAAGTCCGACTACTGATGGGTTTTCCTAGAATGGTGGGGGGGGGGGAGAAGAAGACGGGGTAAAAGAGACAGAGAGGGCTGGGGGAGAGAGAGAGGCGGGAGAGTGAAGAGAGGTGTGGGAGCGAGGAGGGGTTTGGGAGCAAGGAGGGAGAGCGAAGGGAAGACAGACGTGTGGTGCAGCATTAATTACGATTCACGCTGTCTCATCAAAATGATTCTGCATACAATGACAGTGAAGGTGGAAACAAAATAATGTCAGAAATCCATTTTCTACGGGGCATACTATAAATACCGCCTGGAGACAAACACCGCCCAGACACGTCTGGAGGCAAACACTGCCCGAACACGTCTGGAGACCAAACCCGCCAGACGCATCTGGAGCCAAGCCGTCCGGAGATAAACTCTCGCCTGGAGACAAACACTGCCCAGACACATCTGGAGACAAACACCGCCCGGACACATCCAGAGACAAACTCCCCACCGGACATAAACATCACCTCGACATGTCCGGAGACAATCACTGTCCAGAGATAAACAATTCCCGGACACAAACTCCACCCAGAGACAAACACCACCCCGGGCATAAACATTGCCTGGACATGTCTGGAGACAAATACCACTTGGAGATAAATCACTGTCCGCAGACATTTACTGCCCAGACATGTTTGGAGACAGAGAGAGAAAGAGAGATGGAGAGAGGGTGTGGGGGGAGGGGAGTTAGCAGAGAGAAAATGTTATGCTTTGTGTTATGCTCTATGAACAACACACACACATACACACACACACACACACACACACACACACACACACACACACACACACACACACACACACCTTAGTGCTTGGCTGATATTAGTAATTTTTATGGAATCGGCAGGTTGAAGTCAGTGTGATTACTGACTGCAGTATGTACTGTATACAACCCAAAAACCTTGAGTAGCTTTCACCGAAAAACAACGTTGCATTTATACAGACATTTCAAGATGTGCATAAACATTAATCTTTATCAATAGCTGCGTGTGACGGATGGAAAAAAAAATTGGCCCGGTAATGAAGGAAATATGTTGATTCAGCAAATGGCTCAAATATATTTTGCTTTGAAACTCATAAAGAGAAACATATAACTTTGTAAAGCACACCCGGTGACCAAGTGTTTTAGAAACAGTCAAAAGGACAAAGGAAAACCTGATAAAACCTCCACAAGATACAGGATCAAACTTTGCCACCATGGCACCCATAACAGGCACGCCATGCACACATACGTATGTACAACCTCCATGTGTGCTGAATACGTACCTGCCGACTGTACATCCAGATTGGGACATGAATTGTAGGGCGCTTGCCAAGTGGCTTAAACACTCAAGCAAGCACGACAACGGAATGCTTGACTTGGCAAGCGATTACTAATTGCCGTCGTTAAACCCATGCACAGGGAAAAGGCCAAGCAATGCCCGAATTGTAAAAATAAACATTCTTTTAGGAATCAGAACTGCGTCGAAGTTTGATTCTGGAGCTTAAATTATGTAATTAAGATTCGTTTAAGAGATTCTCTAAATTTTTGCATTGTGTGGAAATGAAATAAAGCCACAAACGCTGGCAACTCCGGGTGTTTATAAACATTGCAATGCACTCAGCGATTTGTAGCTATGATGAACAGGCATTCGATAATATAAGTGAGGAAAGTGAAGAAAAAACTTTATCGTGAAGAAATCGTTGCGCCCTGTTCCAAATAAAGGCATGGTTGAGAAGGCCAAAAAACATGGTGGCTTCAGACCCCAGCGAGGTTACCCAGGATATGCCTTAAGATCCCACAGAGAATGGTGATCGAGGATGCACCTGATAAAGGATATAATTAAATGAGGCCATTAAATGTCTTCAAAAGTGGTGTTTTAATGAATCCAAACACCCAAATTTCATTCATGCACATCCTTGGAATTTTCTTTGTATGCATGCAAAGTTTCAGGCTGCTAGGTTTCATGGTTTTAGAGTTTACTTAGGACACACACACACACACACACACACACACACACACACACACACACACACACACACACACACACACACACACACACACCTTATTAATCGGATATATAGATGGATATACAGTGCAGATAGAAAGTCCACAACCCCTTTAAAATTGTTCACCTTTTGTTTCCATATAGCCTGGAATTAAATTTCATTACATCATATTTCTTCCAGCCTGGTGTTGGCTTAGTGGTTTGGGTGGTGGCTTCGGACTTCGGACACACACACACAAGGGTCCTGAGTTCAAGCCGTGTTGCCCGCTGAATTACTTCACCAGGGGGTTGCTTCAGCCTGCCATCCTTCCGAGGTCGGCAAAATGAGTAGCAGCTTGCTGGGATGACCGAGTCATTCGAGTATCCTGCGTCAGAGTGGTGACCCATCCAGAATTGTGCCCAATAGCCAAGGAAACTGCTTCGGCAGCACCGACGATGGATGGATGGATGCTTTTTGCACCTTTATTTATGCATCGTAACCCACAACTTCCAAGTGAAAAACAAGTTCTACAAATTTCAAAAAATTAATGAAAAAATACAAAACTAGTATATCTTGGTTGGATAAGTGTCCACCCCCCCCCACCCCCCGATTTAACACTTGGTGGAAGCACCTTTGAGAGCAATTACAGCTGTGAGTCTGGTCTCTACCAACTTTGCACACCTTGATTGGGAAATATTTACCCATTCTTATGGACAAAACTGTTCAAGGCCAGTCACATTCTGTGAAGAGCGTTGATGGACAGCAATCTTCAAGTCATGCCACAGATTTTCGATTGGATTGAGGTCAGGGTAATGCAGTAATGGCTGCAATCTTGACACCCGACTGTATAGGCCAGACTTGTGGAGTGCTTTGGATATTGTTGTCACATGCACACAGTGGCCAGTCTTTGCCATAAAGGCCTGTAGCTCTTTCAAAGTTGCAATTGCCCTCTTAGAGGCCTCTGATTTTGTCTCTTCCTTGCTTCGTCATCCAGTTTGGAGGGACAGGCTGGTCTACGCAGGGCTCTTACTGGTACCATATGCCTTCAACTTCTTTATGATTGTATTGACTATGCTCCAAGGGATATTCCCAGACCTTTGAAATATTTTTATACCCATCCCCTGACCTGTGCTTTTCCACAACTTTATTCCAGAGGTCCTTTGAAAGCTCATTGGTGCTCATGGTTGTCTTTGCTGTGAAATGCACTACCCAGCAGGGGAAAACTACAGAAACAGCTGATTTTATTCTTAAACAATCAGAATCACTACAATTTAACACAGGTGAAGGCCAATTAACCTGGTGTGTGATTTTGAAGGTTATTGGCTACACCTGAGATAATTTACAATTGTGACTATAAGCAGGGTGGGCACTTATCTAACCAAGATATTCTCGTTTTGTAATTTGAATTAATTTTCTGAGGTGAAATTAAGGCAACAAAAGGTGAAAATGTTGAAAGGGGGTGTAGACTTTCTATAGGCACGGTATATGCAGCAATGGTGTGAGATGATATTTGTGAAGTTTCACGTCGATCGATGAAGGGGTTCAAGAGAGAGACCTTTTAAAATATTACCCTTCAATTCAATATGGCTGCCAAACCATGTGACCTATCTAATATCCGTGAACACCCTGGTATCACCAAGGTTTGGGGAATATGTATGTGAAGTTTCTCCTTGATCTGTCAAGCCGTTCTGGAGAATAGGATTTAAAAGGTTTTCGGGTAAATCCAATATGGCTGCCAAATCATGTGACCTATGTCATCAAAAGAAGGGAACTTTTTCTTCCTCCTGGATAGGCGATCATACCTGTGAAGTTTCGCCTCTATCTGTTCAGCTATTTGAGTTTTTTTAAGGTTTTTTTTTTTAATGGCTGCTGCACCACATGATCGATGACATCATAACTTTTTTTCTGTCAACCAATTATCCCCAGATGACCCTCAAAAGTTTTCATACTGATCGAGAAAGCTTCGACGTGTCAACTTTTGGCTGCGTTTAGACTTCACTGATGATGTCATGGTTAACTCTTATTCACCATTGGGAGTACTTCACATGTGCCACATTTCAATTTTTCCACAGAGCAGTTTAGGAAACACAGAGTTCCAGAGTTCTTCCTTTTTTCAACAAGGTTGCCACACCACATGATGTATAACATCATAATTATCATTAAAACATTGTACATGAGTCGTCACACCTCTGATGAAAATTTCATATCAATCGGACAAGGGGTTGCAGAGAAAATGACTTTAAAAGGGTCATGGATGGATGGACAGCTGGACTGACAACCTGAAAACATCATGCCTCCAGTGAATTCATCGGTGGAGGCATAAAATGCCAAATTTCAAAAGCCCTGGCCCGGATGGGATCTCATACTTCTGGCTGAAGCAACTAGAAGCTCTCCACAAACACTGCACCAGAGCATTCAATGAACTTATCCAAGAAGAAACGACAACGGATGAATGCTTACAGAAGGTAACACAAACTAAATATCAAAACAAGGAAGCGCCTTACCATCCACAAAATGTTTGACAAAAATCACTGCATCCCGAGAATGTACCGGCCGAGACGAGAAGAAGGCAGTGGCCTAATGCAACTCAACCAAGTGCACAGAATGATATTTGGTGGACTGGCTGAATACGTGAAAACACTACAGAATCCTATTTGTATGCAAACACGAAAAGGTATCCCAAACCCACCAAGCAAAAAAATTCCAAAGGCAGGTGAAATTAGATGTCGTGCATGAAACCAAGACAGCAATGAATACAGCCAAAAAGATAGCAAAATAGATGAAGGAAAAATATAAAGCGAAATTTTCACAGATATACACCGACAACTGTGAGAATGACAAAAGAGCAGGAAGATATATATATATATATATATATATATATATATATATATATATATATATATATATATATATATATATATATATATATATATATATATAGTTGGATAGATTGGGAATGAACAAAGAAGGCTCATTTGAAGGGATAAGAAGAGGACAGCTCAATTGGGATGCAGAACAAATCATTATAAATGCCGAAGACCAGTGACACATAACATGAAATGCTTTCAGAAAATGGCAGGACTGAGTCAATTTGACAAGTGTAAATTCTGCAAGGGAGAAACAGAAAGTGCGAGCCATCTGCTGTCGGGATGTAAAAAGAAACTCATGTCAGAACATGAGCTTGCATTATTTGATGAAGGATTGTCCACAATTTTTGCATTTGTCTTTACATTCTATTTGTTTGCAATCACCTTGTTCTCCATTCTGAATTTTTGTGTGCATTTTTAGGTGGGATAACAAATTAAAATATTTTCTACAAATTGTGCATTTATACGGTCTCATGTCAGAGATGATGTTGTTACCCCGCACACGCGAAGCATAAAGCAGGATTAAGCAATTGGTTCATGCCTGAGTTTATGTTGTTATACATGGAGTAGTTTGTGGTTTACAAAGAAAGACAATGTACATACAAATGAAAAAATTGTGGAAAATCCTCATTCATCATTTTCGTTGCTTGATTGTTAGTTTTTTTCACGGATTTTGCATTTATGTGGCCATTTTCCTTATTTGCAATATTCTTTCTCCCCATTGTGAATTACTAGAAGCACCTGCTTCCTACGGGAGCCATCAAGGGGGTCATATGTTATGATATTTATGCCTATTTTACTCCAAGGGGTCCCAGGATTACACACCCCAAAAATGGTTGCGATCGGTTCAGCCGTTTTTGCGGTACCTTGAAACAGACGGTGAATTATGGTAAGATTATAAGTTTTCAAGATGATCGAATAAAAATCTTTTCACACAATTTACATTTCTATGGGCATTCTCCATTGTGAATTCTCAAAAGTCCTTTGAGGTTTCAAGAGTGATTGATTCTCCTCAAATTGTGCATTTGTATGAACGTTCTTCCTCGTGTATTTTCAAGTGCCTTTTCAGATTGGATAACTGACTACAAGATTTTCCACAAATTAAGCATGTGTACGGGCATTCGCCATTGTGAATTCTAATGTGTACTTTAAGGGTGGATGAATGACTGAAAGATTTTCCACAAGTTGTGCAATTGTATGGGCGCTCACCATTGTGAATTCTCATGTGTGTTTTAAGGGTAAATGATCGATTAAAAGATTTTCCACAATTTGTGCATTTGTATGGGCGTTCTCCATTGTGTACTCCCATGTGTAATTTAAGGATGGATGACTGATTAAAAGATTTTCCACAACTTGTGCATTTGTATGGGCATTCACCATTGTGAATTCTCATGTGTGTTTTAAGGTTGCATGATCGATTAAAAGATTTTCCACAAATTGTGCATTTGTATGGGCATTCAACATTGTGAATAATCATATGTGTTTTGAGGGTGGATGATCGATTAAAAGATTTTCCACAAGTTGTGCATTTATATGGGTGCTCACCATTGTGAATTATCATGTGTGCTTTAAGGGTGGATGAATGACTGAAGGATTTTCCACAAATTGTGCACTTGTACGGGCGTTCACCATTATGAATTCTCATGTGTGTTTTTAGGGTGGATGATCGATTGAAAGATTTTCCACAATTTATGCATTTATATGGGCGTTCTTCATTGTGAATTATCACGTGTTTTTTAAGGGTGGATGACTGAATAAAGGATTTTCCACAACTTGTGCATTTGTATGGGCACTCACCAGTGTGTATTCTCATGTGTGATTTAAGGGTGCACGGCTGATTGAAAGATTTTCCACAAACCGTGCATTTGTATGGTCGTTCTCCACTGTGAATTCTCATGTGAATTTTAAGGCTAGATGACCGATTGAAAGATTTTCCACAATTTGTGCATTTGTATGGGTGTTCTCCATTGTGAATTCTCATGTGAATTTTAAGGCTAGATGACCGATTGAAAGATTTTCCACAATTTGTGCATTTGTATGGGTGTTCTCCATTGTGAATTATGATGTGCATTTTCAATTGGAATGGCCAAACGAACGATTTTCCACAAGTTTTGCATTTGTATGGACGGTCACCTTTCTTTCCTTCTTGAGCCTTGTGAAAATTATCTGCAACCATTTCCTTGTTCGCTTTGTCTTGTTTGTAAAAAGTCTTCTTGGTTTCATTTGGCGAGTCCTGCGGGCACGTGTCTGCACCGATCTTAAAAGTTGGTGCAATCCCCCTTGTAGATTCAGTGGATTCACCTGTAAATACAACATCACAGGACTCGTGAAAAGAAAAACTCAGATTCTGATCAATATCTGCAACACCATTCTGACAAATGTACCCAAGTCTAACATGCATGTCTGTATTTGTTCCACAGCAGAAAAGAAATAAAATATTCTTGATGTAAATAAACAGTACTGTATAAAAGTTTGGATTTTTCCCATGATATTAGTACTTCAGGATAAATTCATCCAATTATCAGTCATGTGTTTATTATTCTAAACAAGCAGGGGTACCCATGTTGCCAGGCAACAACAGGTCCCTCTTCCTACCGCTTCCCCTCCCTCCTTCCATCCCTTCCCCTCCCGTCCCTCACCCCTGCCTCCTCCCACCTCACCTTCCCTCCCTCCGGACTCCACCCCACCCCTCCTTCTGGACTCCTGCCCTTCCCCTCCCACCTTTCCCACCCTCCTCCCACAAAGGAATTTACGCAGGGTTTTCAACTACATTTGGGGAAATATTTTTTTATGGCTGAAATAAGTCATGGTGGAGGTTTGTCCTGTCACCAAGTAATGAATCATGGGGTGTGTTTAGTTACCAAGTTTCTTGGATAGTGCTCACCAAGTGACAAAAGCAGTGAAGCAGGCACTCCATTTGAAACCGTTGATAAGGAATGGCTGGCCTAGCAATCGCTACCAACATCCTTGGGAACTGAACACACTCCCAGACATCTCGACAACATACTGTGCATACAAAATGCAGACAAAAGGACAGTATTTTTTTCTGAAAACACTTTATATATTAAATCACTAGCAAATGACACCCGTCGCTTCACTGACAGGAATACTAAATGGGGAAGGGAGAAAAAGAGGGAGGAAGAGGGAGAGAGGAGATAGGGAGAGCAAGGAGGAGTGGAGGAAAGGGAAGACAGTGTGAGGTGAGAGGAAGAGAAGGCAGATGTGTGGTGAAGCATCAATTACTGCCCGGACGCATCTGGCGCCAAGCAAGCCGGAGACAAACACCGCTTGGACACGCCCGGAGAGAATCTCCCATCCGGATATAAACCCTGTCCACACAAGTCTGGAGACAAACCCTCCCTGGACATGCATGTCCGGAGACAAACACCGTCCAGACACATCTAGGGACAAACATGGTCCAGACACTTCTGAGGACAAACAACGTCCGGAGGCAAACAACATCCGGAGACAAACAACGTCTGGAGATAAACACCGTCAGGACACATCCAGAGATACCCACTACCCACACACGTCCAGAGTATCAAACAATGTGCGAAGAGAACTCTGGATGTTTAAAAGCATTTCAGAATCTCCTACCCTGAGCAGAATTTCAAAATTTAAGATGCGGAATCGACCTTAGGAGCAGTTTCCCCTGCTAAAAAAAAGTGTTCCTTTGTTTTAATTCGCACATTGCTTCATACTCCGGATGTCTCCAGACAGTGTTTAATATGACCGCACTGGCATGGCAAGTGATTAGTGATTGGAAATGTGTGGCATATAAATAAAGCCAAGAACACTCGGAGACACCCGGAGCATCAAACAATGTCCGAATTGGATAAATGAACACTTATTTAGCAGATGTAACTGTTGCTAAGGTCAATTCCGTCATATAAATTTTGAAATTCAGCTCACGATAAGAGATTCCAGAAGTTATCGTTGGAAATGTGTGGCATATAAATAAAGCCAAGAATACTCGGAGACACCCGGAGTGTCAAACAATGTCCGAATTGGATAAATGAACACTTATTTAGCAGACGTAACTGTTGCTAAGGTCAATTCCGTCGTATCAATTTTGAAATTCGGCTCACGATAAGAGGTTCCAGAAGTTATCGCATGTGCGGAAACGAAATAAAAGCACAAACACCGGTGTCTGCAGGCATTTATAACCATTGTGATGTATATAGCGATTCGTGGGTATGAAGATGAGGCATTCGATGATATACGAGTGAGGAAAGTTTAAAAAAAACATTTGAGTGCTTTATCGTGAAGAAATCATGTGGCCTGTTCAAACTCAAGGCATTTTTGAGCAGGACAAAAAATGGCGAATAAAGACCCCAGGAACCTGACAGAGGGCTGACACCTTGTTAAAGGCTAATTTAATAAGGCCATTAATTATCTTCAGAACACATGTTTGAATGAACCAAAAACACCCAATTTTCATGCCTGCACTCCCTTAGCGTGCCCTTAGTATGCATGCAAAGTCTCAGGCTGCTCGGTCTCATGGTTTTGGAGTTATGGAGGCGATAGACACTGACACACACACACACACACACACACACACACACACACACACACACACACTAATTATTTTAGGACAACATGTTGTTCTGTGTTCAAATGTACACCAGAGGTCGATCAAGCCTCAGAGCTATGCGGACAAAAAAGATGGTGGCGATTTCTGGGCCGCTGGAGGGAAAGTTGTTGTCTGGCCAATAGGTGGTGCTTGTGACGCTGGGGGAGAGGAGAGCTGTGGACATGGCCTGTAGAATGGGCAGTGCTTGTGACCCACAGACAAGAACTGAGCTTTATATGTAAGATCAACAGGTTGTATTAATGTGTGTGAAACAAACTGCTTTCGTAACTCAGAAGGGAACTCGATTGAGTGCATTCCTCCACTAGGCTGAACAGATCACATTTTGTAGCCTCTGATCGGCAGGATCTGCATCCAGAGCTAAACAAAAGTCAAATCAGTTCTTGTCAATCTAATGTTACTGTCACCTAAGCAACTCATCCACCAAGTTTCATCCGAATCTGTCAAAAGCTGTTTGAGACATCAGGTGTTACATCGTTTTTGACCTTATCTCTCAATTGTGAAGAATCACTTTAAAAAACGTATATTACCTGGATCTGGATCTGGATCTGGATCTTCATCATAATATAATCATTTCATCCTTGTCACACACCCAACCTGCTCCATCCACCTTCGGTGGCAGAGATAAAAACTAGAACAGCACAAAAAATTGAAACTTGGCACACGTCAAGAACTCCCTAATGGGAATGACAGTTGATAACGATGACATCATAACTGGATGCGTCTAATTCTTTATCCGATGCAAAGGAAAAATTTTCAGGGTCATCTCCGAATTAATTTGTCAAGACAATTAAATTGATGAATTTATTGATGATGTGGTGTGGTGGCCATCCGAATTGGGGAAAAAAAAACCTTCAAAAAAACCTCTGAAACGGCTGAATAAGATTGATGCAAAACTTCAATGGAATGATCAACTTCTCATGTAGAAAAAAGTTTGATAACTGACTTCATCAATGATGTGATTTGGCAGCTATGTTGGATAGAACAAGCTCAAATGAGCTAAGATCCTCGTCCTCTTAATGATGACGTCATAAAAACGAATATGACGTCATTGTGATGTATCAGGTTTGTGATAAATTATCTGTGTTAATGCCCGGCTTGATTCCCACAAACAAAATTCAAACAGCTTGCCTCGTTTCGGAGATAATGGTATAGGCGATTTCTATTAGCGGCGATATGACGTCAACTTTTTTTCAAGGAAGAATTTCCAAAATCGAAGATGGTTACTGCCTGTGCATGGGCTTTCTGCATATACATGGCAAGTTTCACGAAGATCCGATGAAAACTCTGGGTTGTGAAACAAAAAGTCAAAAAATAGGAATGACGTCATAAAAATTGATATGACGTCATCGTGATGCATCATATGTGCGGCAATTCATCTCTGCTCATGCCCTATTCGATTCCTGCAAACAGAATTCAAAAAGCTTGCCTAGTTTCGGAGATAATTTTTTAGGCGATTACCATTAGCAGAGATATTTTGATGTCATAACCTGTTTTCTAAGAGGAACTTTCAAAATCGGAGATGGTTACTGTCTGCGCAGGGTATTTTTACATATACATGCCAAGTTTCAGGAAGTTTCGATGAAAACTGTCGGCTGTGAAACAAAAAAGTCCACAAGAAGAAGATCAAGAACAACAACGTGAGTAAGACTTAGAGATCCTCGACGAGGATCTAAAAACAAACCATATATATATATATATATATATATATATATATATATATATATATATATATATATATATATATATTGTTACGAATTCTGGCCCGCCTGGCGTGCGATCGGCCGCGTACCTCTAATGGCAGCTGTGTCGCTCACCGGACGGACAATTCGGTCGTGACCATCCTGGAACTACCGCCAGGAGCCAGTCACGGGTGGGAGTTTAACCTCACCACAACCCAGTCCGCATTCTACCCGCGCGAAATATGGTGAATCGCCGAATGTCGATATACCTAAATACCCGCGCGGGTAACCTACCGAGGGGTTGCACCACGCCACAGGTCGGCTTAGGACACGAACCGCTTAAGCGGTTTGTTCCGTGCTACAGGGATAACCGAGCGGTGTTATCGCCGACCTCGACGGTTCAGATTATTTATCGGGTGTTTAAAACCCACTACTCATTCCACGATGCAAGATGGCATTTCAATGGGGTGAAAGGAGGACGCGACGAACGGGATACATTTCACACAAGGACATTTATTAAAAAGCACATATTGCACACACAACACAGGCAAGGAATCATGCAATATACAAGCAAGGCAATTCGAAAGCAATACAACCAACGGCAATGAGAATGTACATGCACTTAACAGTTGTTACTTAACAGGACATGACGCCACAGCATGCATCCAAAAACAACAGGAAAACCCTCCCCAGAGGCAGGGAGGTAGACGGGGTTCGCAAACCTTTATGGTCGTGGGCCGTGGATGACCGAAAAGGCCCGCGAGACCGTGCTGGTTACCTGCCCACTCGAGGTGTGACGGTGGACAGGTCGCGACGCCTTGTTCCTACGGCAGCTAGCGTAGCCGCGCCTGCTCTCGGCCCTTTGCGATGATGTGGTCGGTGAGTTCTCTCACCACACAGCCGGCAGGGCTGCGCCTCCCGTCTGCGTCTCCGAGGCGTCGCCCGGACTCGCCACCGGCCCGCGCCTTCACCGACAGGTCGCCCAACGCCAAGACGAGAGAGCCCGACCTCGACCACCAAGAGAGAGCTCGAAGATGAAGCGAGAGGATGACGTCCACCAAGAGAGCGAGTAGAATTAAACACGACCCCGACAGAGAGAGGAGGACGTCGACGACCCAGACAGAGAGGATGACGTCGACGACCCAGACAGAGAGAGAGCCTCGCGCACGGTCCGCCTTATATAGTGCGGGGCTCCGCCCTTCGCTCCTCCCCGTTTTCAGCTCCACCTTCCTTCGTGAAGGTTCCCGAAAAGGGGCGTGCCTCATTCCGACCGTGTCACCCCGTGCGTCCACCAATCGGGGGCGAGCTGCCCCACCCCGCCTCCGTGACACTCCTCGGAGAAACAGGCGGGGAAAATCTGCGCGCCCATCCGAACTCCTCTGGTTTCCTTTTGCGTTTAACGGTTTTCAACGCAGCTTGTTGTTTGCGTGGAGGTTTGTTCAAAATAACAATAGAAAAAGAAAAACGGCTATCTCAAAGAGTCGCAGCCCGGTGACACAAATAATTCCCTTTAAACAACGGTGGGGACCTATGTGAACACTCACTTGCCGGCATAGCTAATCTAAGGAACCTTTATGGTGTATTGCGAATTTCCACAGCCGTAACACTACCCCCTCCCTTTTTTACAGACTCGTCCCGAGTCGTCGCATTTTCGTGTGCCATCATGTGTAGTTCTCCCCTAGTACGTTTTACCTTCGGATCCCTGAGTGCGACATTCAGTGTATTCGTGTCCCCAAAATAAATAACCTACGGGCTGAGTAACTAACTAAACAAACCCACTCATACAGACGACTTAAATAAATTGCCGGCGCTAAGACAAACATGCCGGGGGCAAGCACAACCATGTACAATTACATCTTATCCTTAACTTACAAAATTTACACTAAACCATGGCCCAGGATCTATGGACTCTGTGGAGAAAAGAGCAAAAGTCTCAACCGGTGCACGGCCCGCCAGTGCAGACCCGTGTTGCAGCTGCCTACAGGGCAGTCCCTGCAACTTGCGCGATGATCCTGGCGCACATGGTAATAAACAGGGGGGGGGGGAATGCAAAACAGAGCGGGGCAAAATGGACGAGGGCAGCAGGCATGGGGCCAAGGCAAAGGCAAGGTAGGCAAGGCATGGCATGGCAAAACAAGGCCGCTGTAGCAAACACAGCCGGCAGATGAAGTGACCGGCACAGGCCTTGAAGCAAAAAACAGTCGGCAGATGATCCGGCCGGCGCAGGCTTCGAAGCAAACGGCCAGCCGATGAAGTGGCCGGTACAGGCCTTGCAGTAACACAGCCAGCAGATGAAGTTGGCCGGCACCTTTGCCTTGAAATAGAGGTTGGTGGAGGGAGTGTGGGGGTGCTGGCCACTCGGAAGGCAGGCTCGGACCTACCTTACCGTCTCCCTCCCAACCTATCACCTTTGCCTGTCTCCGTCCATACCCACTCCCTTAATTTGTAAAAACCAATTTAGCCCCAACTGATTTTTTTGGTTTTTATTTTTATTTTTACTTCCCCCACTATCATTCGTCTCCTAACCTCCTTTATGTCTCTGTTCGGCTAACCTATCCTCTCCTAGCCTACTCCCAACCCCTACGTTCCCTTGCTGGAGGGGAATAAGGGAGAGCTTGCATCATGTGTCGAGGCCCAATGAAGCCTCAGAACGGCCTCCTCAGATTTCAGCGATCTAACCAAAAGTGGGTCCAGCGGCCCACAACGAAAGCGAAGGGATGGATGGTGCGAAGGGGTACACTTCTCTACCTACCCTAAAGGCCCTGTCACACCTTGACAATTTAGCCAACGTATGCCTGACGTATGCAAAATTGGGCTAAAACGCAGGCACACATTGAATATGTTATGGGTAAGTTTGTATACGTTAAGAGCACGCTGAGAAACACTGCCATACGTCGTAGTACGCTGGCTTTCATCGTTCTACTTTGCGGTTGTCCTCAAATTTTAGCATGATTGAAATTTTACGACGTATGCCAGCGTATGACTCACACGTTCCGCTACGCTGGCCATAAGTTGTAGGCACGTTATGCGATCGTTGACACACATTACTTGTAAGTTACTCATAAGTCGAAACATGTCGAGGTAATGATTGGTGTACCCGAAACTTATTTATAACCTATGAGTAACGTGTTGTAGGCACGTTACACGATCGTTGCACACACGTCGAGGCACGTTATGCGATCGTTGACACACATCGAGGCACGTTACTTGTAAGTTACTCATAAGTCAAAACACGTCGAGGTAATGTTTAGCGTACCCAAAACTTATTTCTAACCTATGAGTAACATGCTTTGAACCTATGTGTAACATACCTCCAACGCATATTGACGTATTTGATTGACGTCTTCCGGACGACCACAGAACTTACTGAACGTGTTTCTAATTTACAGCTACCGTATAATGGCGTATTGGCAGCGTTTAAAAAAAAAACAACAACAACAATAACCTGATATTTCGTCACGTGCCCTTACGTCACGTCCGGTTGCCTCTTCAGTTTGCTCATGTCTTATTCTTAGTTCCTCCTCTGTGAATATTTTCTGTTTGAGGATATTGTCACGTCGACGTCGAAACTTAAAAGCAAATGTCCGAATATATTTTTAAAATTCGTGATAGACTAAAAAAAAAATGAAACCAATGTCACCCGCAGGGTGAACATTAAGGTCACACTGAGGTGAACAGAGTTGCTATCCACCAGGAAAAACTCCTTGAGGAATATCTGCCTACGAGAGATTCCGATGAGAATCGTTCTACAGAGTAACCATGAAAAATATGCGTTTGCCTCATAACATCACCAAATGACATCATAATGTCTCAAGCTTGACATATCTAGAAAGCACTCATCGAGGTGTTCAATTTGAGGTTCTACACGATATGGTTCCTAAAACTTGAAAATTTGACCTTGGGGTCAAATATGTTTGACCTCAGGCGCTAACCATGAAGGTCAAGGCCAATCGCCACCAAAAATTAATCAGCTGAGCGCCAGACCATGACCTATATTCCCATGAAGTTTGAAGACGATCAAAATTTCTCAAAAAATAAGGGTTTTGTCGACTCCCCTGATTTGCGACAAGGTAACCTTGACCTTTGACCTTGACCTTCAAAATTTTGTGTACTGAAAGGGACCTCTATAGGCCTCTGATATGCGAAGTTACAAAAATTTCCAATGATAACTGTGCAATGCAGAGTTTTTTATACGTGATTACAGACAAAAAAAAAAATAAAAAAAATTAAAAAAAACAATACAAAAAAACATACAAGCTGATATGACTAACATATCTTGCAAAAACTTCGTTTTGGCAAGATAACAACAACAACAACAACAACAACTTCAGATATTTCGTCACGTGCCTTCACGGAGCCAAGGAGAAAAAAAATAAAATGTGCCTTGACAGAGAAAATAAGTTTTGGGTATGCTAAACATTACCTCGACGTGTTTCGACTTATGAGTAAATTACAAGTAACGTGTGTCGACGTGTGTCAACGATCGCATATCGTGCCTACAACTTATTCCCAGCATAGCGGAACGTGTGAGCCATACGGCGAGTACGTCGTAAAATTTTCAGCATGCTTGAAATTTCACGACGTACTAAACGTACCACGAAATATGACAGCGTACTTCATCGTTTTTCAGCGTGCTCTTAACGTATACACAACTTACCCATATGGTATTCGACATGTGCCAGCGTTTTAGGCACATTTTTCATAGGTCGGCATACGCTGGCTAAATTGTCAAGGTGTGACTGCGATGTTGACACTTTCAATTCTCAGGCGGTTATGATTTAAATCGGCGTGCGGCAGGTTTTTAACAGGTTACGCCACGAGTTCGTCGGCGATACGTGCAGCGTGCTATGCCTAAGTTAAACTATCGTTGGGCATAGGTTGTGAACGCCAACAACAGGCTAAGCATTCATTGGTATAAGTTATCTATAAGACAACGAAACGTTCTGTGCCCGTTACTAATATGTTATGCATACGACCAACACGTTATGAATATGACCAAAACTTAAAAAAAAACATCAAAATTTCATCGTACGCCGACGTTTTACATACATTTTTATACGTTGCCATTGCTGGCTAAATCGTCAAGGTGTGACAGCGCCTTAACATTATTAACCTTTAACTACCCCAGGGCTTCCCAAAAGCGCCTCTTGCTTAATCTATTGGTTCTACCAACCAATATTCCCGTCGCCTGTGTTGGTGTCCTCACAAATTTGGGCCATGCCATCCAATTTTCCCTCGTGTTTTGTGGTTTTGTGGTTTTCACGGTTTTGTGGCTGGGACGCGTAGCTCCCTTGGCAGGAACTACCCTCTGCCGATTCTCAAACTATGGCACCCCCGGGCTCTATCTCGCAAAGCTCGCCCGGACCCACCTGGTCGTGATCCGCCTCAAGGGAGCATAGCGTCTCCCTCCGTTCCTGAAGGAGGCTATCCAGCTGCTTGTACGGGGCCACGAAACATTCCCCGAGCTCCCTCTCATTGTCCCTCACAAAATCCATGTGTGTGTGTTCGTCTTTCGTTTCTTTTAATTCACCCTCTATCTCCCGTGTCTGTTTCCGTGACTATTTGTGTTTCTGTCACCTCTTTTGTTTCCTTAGTCTCTTCGTGTCTATTAGTTTCTTCCTGGGTCTTCATCTGTTTCCTCCTTCGTTTTTTTAAATTCCTTCTCGACTCGGTCTATCTCCCGCGTCTCTGGCAATACTTCTCTTTCCTTCGTCGTCGTCACCTCTACCTCCTTTAATTTCTCCGTTATTTCTTTTAATTCCTTCGTCTGCTCTACTTCCTTTAATTTCTCCGTTATGTCTTTTAATTCCTTCGTCTCTGTCGTCACCTCTACCTCTTTTGATTTCTCCTTTATTTCTTTTAATTCCTTCGTCTCCGTCGTCACCTCTCCCTCCTTTAATTTCTCCGTTATTTCTTTTAACTCTTCCGTCCTTCCCTCGTGTCCGAGTTTTTTAGTTTCCCCGATAATTGTCGTGGCGGCAACGCTCGTCATCATCTGTCCGAGTTCATACACTTCTCGTCCAATAGTCATTATTTTCTCCGTCAATTCTTCCTCACCCGTTATTGTGGTCCGAACGTCCGCCACACTCCTCCTCGACTCAGTATTTCCTTCAGGTAGCGTCCTGGTCCCGTTTGCAAACTCTCGGAGCATTTTTACATCACCCGCCATTGTTCCCAGATTCCAATCCTTGCGCTTCATCGCAAGATCCTTGACGTCCATTAACTGCTGCATTGTCACCTGCACTGGCCACATCCACTGACCACGTTCAGTGGTGCAGCTGTAATAATAAAAATAACCATTGGTGTGGCATAGCCACTTTTCCCAACCCTGGGGTAAGGAGGTGTCCTCCTCACGGGTGTCCTGGACCATGGGTTCATCTAACTCTACATCTAAACCACCCTGCCCCTGCTCGCCTTGAGCTGCCATTCTGCGTATCGGAACAATTTATACGCTCGTAATTTAATGGAACCGGAGGGTCGCCTCGCACACCCTTGATGGTTACCCTAACAAATCCGCTAATTTGGTTTGGAGGCGTGGATGGATTTTAATCCCACTCCTGGACAACAGTGTTACAGATTTCCAAGCGCCGGCGTGCGGACAGCCGCTTTTAGCCGAATTGCGGCCGTACGCCCACCGGACGAGCAATCCAGTCGCAGCCTTCCGGATCAAACGCCAGAATCCAGCTACGGGTGTGTTTTTAAGCACACCACAGCCTTGTCAGTACTCTACCCGCACGCTACAGGGTCCGATCGCCGAACTGTCGATTTACCTAATTATTCGCGCAGGTAGGTTACCGAGAGGTTGTACTTCAACGGGACCGCTTGGAAACGAGCCGCTTAAGCAGCCCGCTTCCTTTTGGGATAACCGAGCGGGGTATTTATCGCGTAGCCCCGTTGGACCCGATCACTTTATCGGCTATTAAAAAGCCAGCTATTATTCCGAACTTAATAATGGCAGTTCAATTAAGGAAAGGGACACAACGACCAGGTACATTGAGACAGGCACATTTATTTCCACACACGACGCAAGCAATGAAGATACATACAAGCAGTATGCAAGGAATGAATGGGGGGATGGGACAGCACACTAGCCGAAAGACCTGCAGCCGTATCTATTAATTATTCACATGCACTTATACGGGTTTACTTATAGACGGTGCCACAAACACACAAGCAAACACCCAGAAAGAAATAAAAAGGAAAAACATGACCATGTGGTGAGCTCCCCAAGCTCGTGTTCTCCACGATCCGACTTCGCACACAATCCAAGGTGGCTCTGTCACGACCACCGACCCAGTCAGAACGCCTTCAGTCCGGAGCACCACCTCGCTCACGATCTCTCGATCCGCCTCAGCTCAGAAAAGCTCTCTCGCGCTCTCGTTCCGCCTCAGCTCACAAAGCTCCCTCTCCTTCTCGCGATTCTCCTCCGCACAAGCTCCCCCGCGCTCGCGTTCTGCCTCTTTATCACCAAGCGCCGTCCCCTTTTCACCTCCCGCTCCTCCTTCCAGCATGCGTGGGAAACTTCTCGAAGGAAGCGTTTTCCCGCCAAATTGGGGACGCTCCCTCACCGCTGTATTTGTCTTTTTCCACTCGCAGGGTGGAATCTCTCGTGTTGGCCGCGGAGACGCCATTTGTTTGGGGGAGGGGTGGGGAAGGGTCGTCTGCCTGCTTTCCCTCGACGAACCAGGCTTCTGGTAACCATTGCTGAGGTGGAAATGCGATGGTGTGGTTGTGAAGGTTGTGGTTAACGTGGCATAGCTGGCATTTTGTGGTGGTAGTAATGGTGGTGTGGCTGAGGTGGCGTGGTTGTTGTGGTTGGTGGTTGAGGTGATCGTGGTTGTTGTGGATGGTGGTTGAGGTGATCGGGGTTGTTGTGGTTGGTGGCGCTTTGTGGTGGTAGTAATGGCGGTTGGTCCAAAATAAAGATAGTAAAAGAAAAACGACTAACTCAAAGATCACAGCCCGGTTACACGAATAATTCCCTTGGACATCGGTGGGGAAATCTATCTGAACACAGACTTATCGACATAACTGATCTAAGGACCTATATGGTGTTCTGTGAATTTCCACAACCGTAACAATATGTATGTATGTATGTGGTTATGGATTTCAGAATCGGATCCGAGTATTGCACACAACATCCAGGTCCTCAAACAGTTATTTCCATAAATGCATGTTCAGAATTGACACATCCCCTTTTCTGGTGAGATTCCAAGACTTTGATGTGTTGGAGAAGGGTAGAGAACAGATTCCCTTTCTTTCTTATGGGATAACCTTCCTTTTCTTCTTTCCGACGCGTTCATGACGTATGATTTTATGTGAGTTTTCATTTCTGCATGAGCGATATCCACTGTTCATGCACGTGATAGATAGCTGTTAGCCAAACGGAGACTCATTCTATTCTCTTTCCATCAAGACACATTGGCTTGGAAATAGTCAATTTATTTACACGTTTTATACTGGTAATCATTTTCACTTTGGACTTCCAGGACATTTGAGTCATGAAACACACCGCGGGCTTTTCCTGAACAGTTATTCTGACGATCAAACATGGCTGTGATCTCGGATCACTTATCTCAGGACCACCTTTTTCCATTGACGTTCGACACCCGCCTTTCTTTCATCGACGTTTGATGCCCCATTCAGCAGCTCTATGGACGCTGGTGGGCTCTTGTTTGTGTCAGGCTGAACGAGGAGGTTATGGCTGCCCGATGATGTTTTGTGAGTGCGTCACGTTTTCGCTCGGTTGTTCCGGCAAATGGCTATTTTCTGGCGTTCGTCCAGCGCCCCCAAAATAAGCAAGGCTTGTGTTAATTGGGAGATGCATATTTTTCGATGGTGAGGAGAGAATGATCACGAGAATTGATGGTTGGAGGTTAGGTGCAGCGATGCGCCAATATGTAAGCTGGATTTGGCTGAAGTCTGCTTGAGACTCCACCTCGACTGGTCGTCCATAAAAGGACGGGAGGACCGCCTTCCTTACGGTTGGTTACAGCTCCTGATGGTTGGTGATAGCTCCTAATAGCTCCTGATGGTTGGTGACAGCTCCTGATAGCTCCTGAAGGTTGAGGATAGCTCCTGAAGGTTGTTGACAGCTCCTGAAGGTTGGTGACAGCTCCTGTTAGCTTCTGACAGTGACAGCTTCTGATGGTTGGTGACAGCTCCTGACAGTTGGTGACAGCTCCTGACGGTTGGTGACAGCTCATGATGTCACCAACCGTCAGGAGCTATCAGGAGTTGTCACCAACCGTCAGGAGCTAACTCCTGATAGCTCCTGACGGTTGGTGACAACTCCTGATAGCTCCTGACGGTTGGTGACAACTCCTGATAGCTCCTGACGGTTGGTGACAACTCCTGATAGCTCCTGACGGTTGGTGACAACTCCTGATAGCTCCTGATGGTTGGTGACAACTCCTGATAGCTCCTGATGTTTTGTGACAGCGACTGATGGTTGATGACAGCTCCTGAAGGTTGGTGACAGCTCCTGAAGATTGATGATAGCTCCTGATGATTGGTGACAGCTCCTGATAGCTCCTGACAGTTGGTGACAGCTCCTGATAGCTCCTGACGGTGGGTGACAACTCCTGAAGGTTGCTGCCAGCTCCTGATAGCTCTTGAAGGTTGGTGACAGCTCCTGACAGTTGATGACGGCTCCTGATAGCTCCTGACGGTTGGTGTCAGCTCCTGATAGCTCCTGACGGTTGGTTACAGCTCCTGATGGGAGCTGTCACCAACTGTCAGGAGCTGTCACCAACCATCAGTAGCTGACAGTTGGTGACAGCTCCTGACAATGGTGACAGCTGCTTATAGCTCCTGATGGTTGGTAACAGCTCCTGATAGCTCCTGGCAGTTGGTGACAGCTAATGACAGCTCCTGACCAATGGAGACAGCTCCTTACAGTTCCTGACCATTGGTGACAGCTCTTTGCAACTTCTGACCATTGGAGACAGCTCCTTACAGATTCTGACGGTTGGTGGCAGCTCCTGATGGTTGGGGACAGCAGCAATGGCGGTTAGTGACATTCGAGCCATTCCTGCTGGTTTTGCCCTGTACCTGGCTCTTGGCACACCTGATTCTTGGTGTTCCTGGGGGTGACAACATGACATCGATTGGTGTTTGAGCCTGTTTGTGGGTGGGTGCACGGTGAGGCAGGGCGCTGGCAGTGGATCAAGGCACGCTCACATTTTGGTTTATTTTAGTCGAAGCACAACGACTTCTGCCTTGGTAAGCCGAGACCGGATTTATTTTCCTCCTGAATGATCTGCTGGGTACCCATGTCTCGTGTTTAATTGTGAAGTAAGGCACAGTGATAAGCATCTGCTCTTTGTCCATTTTTCTCTCAACGCTTGTTGACTTCTTTATTTGGTTGATATTATTTTGTTGATTGAACATTTGATTGACTTGAATTCATCCATGTATTCGACAAGGAAATAAAAAGTTCTTCAGTTTATTTTACTTAATAATATATTTATTGTTGACATTTCAACCTGGCCGTGCTTGTCATTTCCTTCAGTTGATCCAGCATTGTCCGAACCAAGATGGACTGGGAGATTATAATTCCAAATCTGATTAACCTGTCACAGTCAGCATGCACCAGCGGTAAACGCTCAGCCGCATTACTTAAGATCTAAACAAGAAAAGATTGGTGCATCGCCGAGGACGCGTTCCCTGGTCAGGAGGCCATGTGACCTCGAGTTAAACGGCACATTAAACAGTGGACATTGGAACTCGAGGTTAACTGATTGGCGTTCGTGGTTGTGAAGCAACCCACCGCACCATGAAGTTAATTGTGAGCGGTGGCCCCAGGTCCGGTTCTTCCGAGGAGAAGCGAGGATTAACCCCCTCATAATACACTCGGTACCCATAGCCGTAACAATATGTATATGTATTTATATGTATATATCTATATGCAATACACGTGGTGTATTACATAATTGTTGGCTCAAATCTTTGACCTAATGATGGAGGAGATAATGGATGTTTGAGAAATTGATGTACCTTCATGGTTATTTCTTAAAGCAATGAAATCAAAACGCAAGGTTGTTTTGCTTAACACCAGAATTCATCATCAAACTCTCCAAAGAAAAATGCATAGGCATTGACACAAACCTTCACGGGGTTGGCTCTCAAAGAAAGAAGCATCAGAATCATGAGACTTTGGGAGATCCAGGTGGACATCAATATCATTCTCAGTTTTGACTTCCACCTTCACCAACAAATCTGGAAAAAATAGCTTTCATTAAATGCAGGCAGTCTTGATTCACATTCAGAGCTGGATCAATACCCTTAAAATAGCAAAATAAACATTGATTAAAATCAGTAATTTGAGATCTTCCTTGAGGAGAGAAAATAAAACATTTCCCCACAGGAATAACAGCTGAATGCCTAAACTCGGTGTTTGCAGCTAAATCTTGTGTCCTAAACCCATCACTTTCTCTACCCACCTTACCCAGTCGCACCCAACCGTCCCTGGACTCTGTGTCCTTTTCTCCTAAGAAGGTGGAGAGCTTGCTTTCAAACCTCGACTCAGATTCTGCAACCGGTCCAGACGGCATCAGCCCACGTGTCCTCAAAGCCTGCTCTTCTGCTCTTGCTCACCATCTCTCTGTTCTATTCACCCTCTCATTTGCTCAAGGTCATCTACCATCTGCTTGGAAATCAGCAAACATCACTGCCCTGCACAAAAAAGGTGCAAAAACAGATCCCTGCAACTACAGACCAATCAGCTTTCTCCCAATCATCAGCAAGGTTATGGAATCCATCGCTTCAGATATCAAATCCTTCCTCTTCTCCAATGGCTTGATTTCCGATCATCAATTTGGTTTCACACCAGGTCACTCTACCCTGGATATGCTGCTTCTGCTCTCCCATCAATGGAGGGAGGTCCTCAATGCCAGACAGAAAATCCGAGCCGTCCTGGATTTTCGAGGCCATGTCAGGTCGACTAACCATGTCGACCATGTCGAGGCCATGTCAGCCGAAAAAAAAATACCTGGACATGTCACGTGCTTTTGACACAGTCTGGCACCCTGCCCTGCTCACCAAACTCTCTTCCTCTGGTATCCAAGGCCATCTCCACTCATGGCTCGCATACTTCCTCTCTTGTCGCAGCCAACGTGTGGCTCTAAATGGAGTTCTCTCATCCCCTCTTCCTGTCCAGGCTGGAGTTCCTCAAAGTAGCGTTCTGGGCCCTGTTCTTTTTCTGGTTTTCATCAATGATCTCTCCGACTCTCTGGAAAATCCTCTATATCTCTTTGTTGATGACTCCACCCTCTGCCGTTCCATGTGTCATCCCTCAGACCGGCAAGCAGCAGCTTCTTCGCTCACTGCAGATCTCGATAAAATCACAAAATGGTCCAACACGTGCAACATGGCTTTCAATCCAGACAAATCTCACACTCTCACTATGTCTCTTCGAAAGGACCGTTTAGAAAACCCCCCCATCCACTTTCTCAACAATCCTCTGGAAGAAGTCTTTTCTTTCAAGCTTCTGGGTCTCA
>BROF01004418.1:52843-80679 GCA_024346535.1 Eptatretus burgeri
CTGTTTTGTCCCTTCCACTCCCGCCCCTCTTGTCTCATGCCTCCTTGCTCTGAGTTGTGTGTTAGCTCTCATACGAGCCTCGACCAAGGTATACAAAAAAAAAACAAAAAAAAAAAACACAATCACAGCCCTATCTTCAGCGCCGCATTTCCTCTCGACTCATGAAGCTTTGTACCACGTGTCTGTTCATGGTCCTTTCCTTCAACAGCATTTTGCTCCCTGCACCCAGAGCTTCGTACCACGTGCTGCGTCGTGGTTTGCCATCTTCAGTGGGTTTTCACTCCCTTCAACTGCGAGACTTCTATTAACACAGCACTTTTGGGGAGCACCTGATTCCTGCAGGCACTGGCCATTTATGAACCCTCAGAGTGAATTATATCATTTTGTGAAGACGATGCCATATTGGCCCCCTCGTGATACGTCATTTCTTGATTCTTTTCTTCGTTTAACTTGTGACGATATTCACCCGCACTCAAGCTTCACAGCTTATGGGGCACCACTCGGTCATCATCAATCTTTCGCGGTGAGTAGAAGTCGATAACTCGATTTTCTGCACATCTTTCGTTGAGAACCTCTCACGCAGTTCACAATCACTTTAATATTTATTATTATTATTATTCAGGTCAGGTCAGGTATGGGAGCATGCACCAGAGCAGCGCGTCGCGGCGTCCACTTTCCGCCGGTACTCCAGGGGCTTCCGTCTGGCCATCCGCCAGGCAGATGCCTGGCCCATCCCCATCTCCTTGAGATGCCGATCAACCTGCTGCAACCACGAGGCACGTGTTCGGCCCGTTGGCCTCCTCCACTCAGGAGACTCCCTCGATGAGAGAATCTGGTGAGCAGGATCAGTGTCAGAAAAACGAGCCACATGTCCGTACAGCCGCAGCTGACGCTCACGGACTATACAGGTAACAAATCTCATTTGAGTCTTTCTCAGCACCCACTCGTTGGACATAAAGCCCAACCAGCGATAGCCAAGGATTCTCCGAATAAACCTGGTACCAAAGGAATCAAGTCTCATTCTCAGATCCTTGGTCAGAGTCCAAGTCTCGCATCCATAGAGCAAGACTGGAAGCACCAAGGACCTGAAGACTCAGACTTTCGTCCTCCCGCACAGGTACCAGCAACGCCACACCCCATGATCCAGTGAATCCATGACTCCCCAAGCCCGACCCAGACGTCTATTGGCCTCTGCTCACAGTCAGCAGAGGCATGAATATCACTGCCAAGGTAAGTGAATCTCTCCACGACCTCAACATGCTCACCACAAACAGGCATAGACAGGACAGCAGCATCCAAGATGTCATTGAAAGCCTGGACCTTAGTTTTGACCCAGGAAACCCGTAATCCCAGCGGCTCCGACTCCTCATTCAGCACCCTGAGGGCTCCAAAAAGGATATCTAAAGTCTCCGCAAAGATGACTGCATCATCTGTGAAATCATGGTCAGAGATCTTAACATTCCCAAACAATGCACGGCAGCTTGATCTCTCCGACATCCTCCCGAGAATCCAGTCCATACAAGTGCTGAAAAGTGTGGGGGCCAGTACACACACCTGACGAACTCCAGTAACAACTGGAAATAAGTCAGAGATGATATCACCACATCCAACAGCTTTCTCAGTCCCAGAGTAGAGTTCAGACATCAGATCGATCAGTTTTGGTGGCATTCCACGAAGACTATGAATCCTCCAGAGGCATCCCGATTCACTGAATTGAATGCTTTGCAGAGATCAACATAAGCTGCAAGCAGCCCCTGCCGAAACTCTCGTCTGCGTTCAGTGAGGACCCGAAGAGCAAGGATACGGTGAATCGTTGACCTCTTTGGTCTAAATCCTGACCGCTCTGAAGTAATTATTATTACTTCTCCATTACCTGGTATCAGTCCTGATTGCAACGAACATTACCCATTGATATCTCACGAATCTGCTCCACGACCTCCATCAAACTCTGAGGTTAACTCACCTGGGCCTGGAGCTGAGTACCCCGAAAGCCTCCCATGCTGTAAACTTACTTCTTCACCCCTTTTTTTCCTTCAGTTTACATATTTCCCCCCTACCTTTACCCCACCTCATCTCCCGTTAGTAGGATCAAAATATGAAATAAACAGCCTAACCTCAAAAAAATTGCAAGAAAACGTTTTATCAAGTTTTTCTGTAGTACTTGGTCCAGAGAACAACATATCAAAAGTTGGCCGATATCGGACCATCAGAAAGGGTCAAACTTTGACGTTAAAAAAAAGATGGCTGCCACTATTAAAAAGTGTCTCATTTCTTCTCATATCCCATCATCTTAGCTGTTTTTACACATATAAGTGTAAAAATAAATAGTTTAAAACTGTTCAATCCAGTATCTCAGTGAATTCGCCATTCTATGTTGAGCATTGCATACTCAAGTGACGTCATGAGGTAATCTATGACGTCATGACGTGACTTTTTATTATTTCACAATTATGTGGCAAATTGATGATGATGAAGATATTAGATGGTATTACTGAAGGCATGTAAGTTCATTAATTCTTCCTGATCAAGCACCTATAGTTGCAGTGCTGCCATCTAAAAACATCTTCAGAATATTATGACAAAGGATTCCAATCAACTTCAGATTTTTCCAAATTTCACTTCCATCAAAATGTTGAATTATGATATAGAAAATGACAATATGTTTCGAAACTAAAGAAGATCACACAGGTAAGATTTTAAAAACTTTCAATGGCCATTTCTCCCATTAGACAGTCATTCAGTTTGACTTCAATTAACACTGGTGAGGCCATGTGCATTTCTTGTGTAGGCGTACATGGTGTAAACTATATGTAGGGCAGAGACCATTGCCAGGGTTGATCTTGTTAGGTGTTTACATGTAGGTCTATAAACAAATAGTGTTGTTCTGTGTCATATCACGTGCCTGTTAAAGGCCCAGTCCTTGCATATGATTGTTATCTTTCTAGGCCCTAAGTAATAGCAATTCACATGCAAGTTGTGCAGTTATTACAAAATCCATTACAATGAAACAATGTCAGCATATTGATCTCGGTGAAAACAATAGTTACAAGTCTGAAGACGACGATGGTTCGCGAGTGGTATTTGACGATGTAGATAGCTCTCAAAGTTTGGGCGGTCGTATGATTTTTACGTCAAAATTCGCAATTTTCTAACTTCGTGACCTTGTGACCTTGACCTTGGGAGGAAAATGAAAAATCGAGCTCCGTGGAGCTATGCAGGTGCCATTGGGCTAACCAAATACCGAAACCACTGCCAGATTCGACAAACCCCCGAAGAGAAGATGCAAATTGAAATCGGCTACCCTCTAAAAACACAATTCGCAATTTTCTAAGTTCGTGACGTTGTGACCTTGACCTTGGGATGAAAATGAAAAATCGAGCTCCGTGGGGCTATGCAGGTGCCATTGGGCTAACCAAATACCGAAACCACTGCCAGATTCGACAAACCCCCGAAGAGATGCAAATTGAAATCGGCTACCCCCTAAAAACACGTTTTTTGGGCGTGGCTCCGCCCATAATGGGCGCACCATGCCCATTCTCAGGAAAACACAACTCAATCATGATATAAACCTCACACCAAAATTTTATCAGGATCGGATCAAAACCCAGGGAGCTATGCTCGGGACAGACAGACAGACAGACAGACAGACAGACAGACAGACACACAACAATAACAAATATAGTGGTCACTTATTTTTTTCGTGAAAATATTTTTTTGTGAACCAATAAAACTTGTACTTAATTGTGAAAGTTCAAACTGTCAAATGTCAGGAAAGGCCTAGTAGTCCTTTAAAATACTTCACATCTGATTAATTTTATTGTACCTATATAAAGAATTCTGTTCAAAACAAAGCTTATTCTATGTTTCAGGCCCTGAAAATGAATGAAAATCAAGAAACGTGTGCCTTGTGGAAGAACGAGATAGCAGGAAGTGAGGACAGTGTTGTAATAACTTGAAAAGGAGCTGACGGCATCAACAATGCAAGTGTCAATCGAGGTGAAAGCATCAACGTAGCTGCTGCAACTAAAGTACACAAGACCTGTCGCATGAATTACATCAAGAAAAAAACATTGAGACATAAGAAAGCTAAATTAGATTCTGCACCACCCGTCAAAAGAAGTGCACGTGTCTCTACTGGCCCTTATGATCGCAAAACAGACTGCTTATTCTGTGGGAACAAAGTTGTGACCGACAAGACCAGTGCTGATTATGATGATTCTCGCTTTGTTAAAACAGACAATTTTGTGGACAAGATACTTTTGAATTGTAAATCACGAAATGATGACTTGGCATTTACAGTCCGGGGCGTATTGAATACTTTGGTGGAGACCTTCATGCAGCAGACTGTGTGTACCATCATTCTTGTGACGTACATTTTCGCACATTCCGTGATATTTCCATGCAGCAGAGGTTAGGACCAGACATGCCAGAAAGCAGGAAGAGAAGAAAAGTTGGGCAACCAAACAACAATGACCAGGAACAAACTTTTCTCAGGGTGGGTGCCCATTTTGAGGACAATGATGAAGAACAGTTGACAATCACTGATCTTGCCAAGAAGATGAAAGACTACTTGCATGATAGTGATTCTAGTGCATATGGCAATCAGTATCTGAAGTCCAAATTATTAACACACTACGGAGATTCTATATTTGTAGCTGAGGGTGAGGGGCTACATGATATTGTGAGTTTGAGAAAAGACAAGCAAAATCCTGCACGACTACTTTAAGATGCCAAACAAGGATGACGAGGAATATCAGAAGAGAGCAATTATAGAAATTGCAGCAAAAGTCATTAAGAGCGATATCAAGACTGTTATAACGCCTATCAGGAGTGAGTATCCTAAAGCCACAGATTTGAAACTTGAGTCCACTCTAGAGTATGTTCCCCAAAGCTTGCATTACAAGCTTCAGCATCTTCTGGTCGGAAAGGACACTCGGATGAAAGAAGCAAGTATTGGCAACTCCATCATACAGGCAGTTCACCCAAGGACAGTTATAGCCCCCTTACAGCTTGGACTTGCAGTGCAAATGCACCATCACTTTCGCTCGAGATTTCTGATAGACAGCCTTTCTGCCATGGGTTATTGTGCCTCATATTCAGAAGTGCAAATATTTGAAGAAAATGCCGCTTCTTCAATCACTCCAGATATTTTAGGTCAAACAGACATACATGATAAACCAATGTCACCCGCAGGGTGACCCGTATCTTGCCAAAAGGTGACCACGTGTGACTTCTTTAAGGTCACACTGAGGTGAACAGAGCTGCTATCCACCAGGAGCGACTCCTTGAGGAATATCTGCCTACGAGAGATTCCGATGAGAATCGTTCAACAGAGTAACCATGAAAAAGATGCGTTTGCCTCATAACGTCACCAAATGATGTCATAATGTCTCAAGCTTGACATATCTAGAAAGCACTCATCGAGGTGTTCAATTTGAGGTACTCCACGATATGGTTCCTAAAACTTGAAAACTTGACCTTGGGGTCAAATATGTTTGACCTTCGGTGCTAACCATGAAGGTCAAGGCCAATCACCACCAAAAATTAATCGGCTGAGTGCCAGACCATGAACTATATTCCCATGAAGTTTGAAGACGATATGATCAAAATTACTCTAAAAATAAGGGTTTCGTCGACTCCCCTGATTTGCGACAAGGTGACCTTGACCTTTGACCTTGACCTTCAAAATTTTATGCACTTAAAGGGACCTCTATAGGCCTCTGATATGCGAAGTTACAAAGATTTCCAATGATAACTGTGCTCTGCAGAGTGATTTATACGTGATTACAGACAAAAAAAAAACATATGAAGGTCAAGGCCAATCGCCACCAAAAATTAAGCAGCTGAACGCCAGACCATGAACTATATTCCCATGAAGTTTGAAGACGATCCGATCAAAATTACTCAAAAAATAAGGGTTTCGTCGACTCCCCTGATTTGCAACAAAGTGACCTTGACCTTTGACCTTGACCTTCAAAATTTTATGTGCTGAAAGGGACCTCTATAGGCCTCTGATATGCGAAGTTTCAAAAATTTCCAATGATAACTGTGCTCTGCAGAATTTTTTATACGTGATTACAGACAAACAAACAAACAAAAAAAAACATACAAGCTGACTAACATATTTTGCAAAAACTTCGTTTTGGCAAGATAATAACAAGATGCTCTTATTCGCCGCAGATAATGTTGACCACAACATAGTGACTATAGATGGGAATGGGACATTCAAGGGAACACACTCACACCAGTAATGATGGACAACAACCCTGCTTCTGATATTGTGCTAAAAATGATTCACTGCAACTGCTCGGCTGGATGCAACACACTTAGATGTAGTTGTAAGAAGTACGGACTTGAGTGCACAGGGGCTTGTGTACCTTGCCAAGATGGAAACTGTGAAAATATGAACCATGCACCCATTTTAGATGAAAACGACGACGAATACGCTGACTTTTTTTTTGCTAAAGCAGTTATGGGTGTCCCAACTGGAATGACTTCCTTGGTACCAACTACCCGGGTATTATTGCAAAGAAATTGAACACATTGGTCTCCATGGCTGTTGTTTTTGTGTGTAAAACACTGCGCCTTAGTAAAAGGTATGGTTGTGGCATCACGATCTTGGCATCATCATTGAATTTATGATGTCATCTAGTCATCAAACAGGATGAAAACTATTTTTGTGAACATGTTTTCATAAATTTGCAAGTTACCATGAAATCACATAAAATTACATCATGACGTCATGACATAATGAATGACGTCATTATGCGACTTTGGAACACTCCCAGCAACCTCACCTATTTTGGTACTTATAAGGTAATATGTTTTATTGTTAATTGTCACTTTTAAAGTGGTTGAGAACTGTTTGTTTCAAAGGTATGCATAGATATTAGGTATTTTGCTCTAATGGCGGCCATCTTTTTTGACGTCATATTTACACCCTTTCTGATGGTCCAATTTTGGCCAACTTTTGATATGTTCTTCTCCGGGCCAAACGCTACTGAAAAACACCATAAAACGTTTTCTTGAAATTTTTATCTTGCCAAAACGAAGTTTTTGCAAGATATGTTAGTCAGCTTGTATGTTTTTTTTTTGTTTGTCTGTAATCACGTATAAAAAATTCTGCAGAGCACAGTTATCATTGGAAATTTTTGTAACTTCGCATATCAGAGGCCTATAGAGGTCCCTTTCAGCGCATAAAATTTTGAAGGTCAAGGTCAAAGGTCAAAGGTCAAGGTCACTTTGTCGCAAATCAGGGGAGTCGACGAAACCCTTATTTTTTTAATAATTTTGATCGGATCGTCTTCAAACTTCATGGGAATATAGGTCATGGTCTGGCGCTCAGCTGATTAATTTTTGGTGGCGATTGGCCTTGACCTTCATGGTTAGCGCCTGAGGTCAAACATATTTGACCGCAAGGTCAAATTTTCAAGTTTTAGGAACCATATCGTGTAGTACCTCAAATTGAACACCTCGATGAGTGTTTTCCAGATATGTCAAGCTTGAGACATTATGACGTCATTTGGTAATGTTATGAGGAAAACGCATATTTTTCATGGTTACTCTGTTGAACGATTCTCATCGGAATCTCTCGTAGGCAGATATTCCTCAAGGAGTCGCTCCTGGTGGATAGCAGCTCTGTTCACCTCAGTGTGACCTTAAAGAAGTCACACGTGGTCACCTTTTGGCAAGATACGGGTCACCCTGTGGGTGACATTGGTTTTTATTTTAGGGTTAGTCAGCATATTGACCCTACTACTTGGTTTCCCTCAGATTACCTGTTTTACATTTACTCACCTTCAAAGCCCGAGAATAGATCGCGGTTCTGATTCTTCATGAAGGGGTTAAATTGATGACGTCATCACAAAACACCGTCCTTCAGCGTCTCCCATTTCTCAAACAATGAACCTTCTTCGTTCGTTCCAAGTAGTATGTAATAAAATATATATTTAACAAACATGCTATAATCTGTACCACGAGCTTAAATCCTCACAGAGATGTTTAAAAACAGAAATGTGTAAAACACTTACCCGACTCAGTCCTCACAACTCGCTTTGGAAAATGTTTCCTTCGCCGTGGGTATCCCAGGGACACGGAACCACGCTTGATCCACGGACGAATCTTCTTCTTCTCTTTCCTATTACATATTACATTTCTCGAATCCCTCTCGTTATTTTTCTCACCCTCACTAACGTGAATTACCAGAGCATTACTTCCAGCTTAGAATCCGTATAAAAATCATTCCATGCAAAAATATCCAACGCTGAAAAAAACTGGCAAAAAGAAGATTCGACAAGCTAAGCTGGAAGATGCACCCCCGGAGGTATTTGGAGAGTTCAACACAATGAACTGGACAGTTTTCAGTTTCAGACCGGAAGGATTATGTCTATTCACGTTGTACGCGCCATTGTGTCGCCACCGCACGGCCCCTTTTCTCCGCACACGCCGCCATCTTGCTCGGCCCAGTGCATGATTGACCACGTGTCAGTCCCACCAGAGCCGTCTTAACACATGGGCACGTTGGACAGTTGCTCAGGGTTCCATTATATTTGGGTATAGAGCGCACTACCACTAAATTATATAAAATAAAGGCTATTTATAATAATAATAATCATAATCGTGGAACTGCTGCACAACGTCAATTCAAACTCCATGTCAATGTTCATCGTCATGGAAAGGTGCTGTCTGTTCGTGCTATCAAGTTATGGGTTCAGAAGTTTGAGAAGACCGGTTCAACCTTAAAAGAGAAACCGCTGGGAACACCCAAATCAGTGAGAGCGGAAACAAAACATTGAGCATGTAAATGGAGTCCGTTTTGAGAAATCCACATCGCTCCAGACGAAAGCATGTATCAGCCTGAAGAATTTCTCAAACAGCTTGGTCATATCTGAAGGACAAAGTTGTTGTGCAGCAGAATGAGCCCACACGAAGGATCTGGATGATCCTGAGTTTCAAACCCAACTCGGCTGTTAAATTAATACCAGGTGGGGTTGAGTCTGCCTGTCATCCTTCCGAGGTCGGCAAAATGAGTGCCAGCTTGCTGGTATACTGTGTCGGAGTGGTGACCCGTCCAGGATCGAGCCCAATAGCCAAGGAGACTGCTGAGGCAGCACCAACGCTCGGCACAGAGTATGGTCCCTGAAATAAAAGCGAGAGAAGAACCTTCAGAGTGTAGGCTTTATTCCATTTGATTGAAGCCGCTTCTACGGGCACACCAGGGTATACAGGTTCAGCTAGGAGTACATAAGCAGTAAGGTATACATGTGCAATTAATCATCGCAGAATAAATCAGCATAAGCACGGAGTTCGATATACTCTCAATTCTCACCATTTAACGAGCACCAAGTGAATCGCCGCAGTAAATGACAATGCCCCCAGGGACAATCACCCCGTCCGCGCGGAGACTTCGCCTTATATGCGGGACGCACGACATGTGATCACGCGTCACGTCCTTCAATTCACCACAGTCCCAATGGATGGATGGACATGAGTGTTAAAAATAACCATATTTCTGGCTCACCCTGTACATATGTATATATATATATATATATATATATATATATATATATATATATATATATATATATATATATATATATATATATATATATATCCTTGTCGAACAGACTTTATTTCTTTCCAGTTGGACAATTCCTTGAGCAGAAATTAAGCATACCAATATGAAGTTCACTTTATATATCTATACTCATTAAAGGCAATGTGTATGTGTGTGTCTCCTTCATAACTACAAAACCATAAAACCGAGCAGTCTGAAACTTTTCTTGCACACTAAGAAAAACTCCAAGGAAGTGCAAGAGTGAAAATTGGGTGCTTGGGTTAATTAAAACACCCCTTTTGAAGATAATTAACGGCCTTATTTAATTATATCCTTCATCAGGCGATCCTCGGCCACCTCGCTGTCTGGGGTCTTAAGGCGTTTCCTGAGTAACCCCACTGGGGTCTGAGGCTGCCATGTTTTTTGGCCTGCTCAACCATGCCTTGACTTGGAACAGGCTGCAAGAATTTCTTCATGATAAAAAATTTTTTTTCACTTTCCTCACTCATATTATCCAATGCCTGTTCATTATCATCATAATATAATGGGCGTAAGCCTGGAACTTCGAACACACTTTTCTCCGAACATATTCTGTTCATACTTCTGAAATATTCACATTTTGTGTTCCATGTATTTACGCAGATTACAGCGGATTCAAAAAAATCGAATATAGATAGAATTTTCAAAGAGGGAATCGATGACATCACAATCAGCAACGTTTGGCGGCAAACCGGGTCCGAGACGACGTCCTTTACTTAACTAAGTCCATGAGTTCAGGACATTTGTTCAACTCAGCATTTTCGACTTTTATCCTACCATGTTGTTAATCTGTTGATGGAGGTAATGTAGAAACGATGAATATGTCAAGTCGTTCGTGTTACTCATCCGGCACAATGTGTCAAGGCCAACAATCTAAAGCGACCGGTCTCAAACGCTACCATGGGCACCCAGACACGCCACCAATATGAACTGAGCTGTTGAATGCGGTGCAAAACATGTAAAGAAACTACCGTAACCGAGTATCGTGATCCGTCCTGTCCCCCATACCCGTCGCAGAGGGGTATCTGCTAGTAACGACGAATTGCTGGGTATATTGCAATGCTTACAAACGGTGGCATCCGTGGCTTTATATAATTTGTGAATATGAATCACCGAGAGAATCTCTTAAACTAAGCATTATTACAAAAGGTAAGCTCCAGATTTGAAAGTATCAGCAGTTCTGACTCCAATAAAAGTTTTGATTTGTTCAATTTGGACATTGCACGGGCATTTACGGGTGCATAGTTGGATCGACGGCAATTGGTAATCGCTTGCCAAGCCAAGCGTTCCATTTGAGTGCTTAAGCCACTTACCGAGCTGTACAATTCCTGATGTCCCGATCATGTCCCAATCGGGATATACAGTTGACAGTTACTCCAAGGTGGAGGTATGTATACAGCACACACGGATTGCCATATTAATGTTTTCTAAATTTCCGAGCCAAATTTTTTCCCACCCGTCACACGCAGCTGTTTATAAAGAATAATGTTTGTGAACATCTCCCTGAAATGTCTATATAAAATGCAACATTGTTTTTCGGTGAAAGCTACTCAAGGTTTCTGGGTTGTACACAGTACGTACTGCAGTCGGTAATGTGTAGCCAAACTGCAGCCAAGCATGTGTGTGGTGTGGTGTTGTGTTGTGTTGTGTTGTGTTGTGTTGTGTTGTGTTGTGTTGTGTTGTGTTGTGTTGTGTTGTGTTGTGTTGTGTTGTGTTGTGTTGTGTTGTGTTGTGTTGTGTTGTGTTGTGTATGTGTATGTGGTGTGTGGTGTTCAGAAAGCATAATATTGTAATAGATTCGGACGAGTGGTGGGATTCACACCCCACTCTTGACAGCCAAATGTTGAAGATTCGGTCTCACTTAACAGCACCGCAATCTCCGGGGTTATAACGCCGGATAGCTCGGCACAGGCCTCGGGTCACGTGCCTCGGATCACAATACCAACGTACACCTGGGCCATACCAGTGGGGAAATAGACCCCGGCTACAGACTGGATTTGTCAGAGACCGAGCGAAGTCTGCCAGTCCGTAGCCCGTTTGGTTTTAAATACTAATCGAACAATTATTCCTCAGCACGGCACGAATAAACTCAAGGCGGCAACTTTCATATGAATCAGATTTATTGGGGACAGATCGGGGAACACGACACAAGCAAAACATTCATGAACGTTATAATTAATCTATAACTCGCTCTTAAATAGGGAGCTACGGATTATGGGTTTCGAAGGGAACCCCAGCGAGATAAACCTTAGACAACATGGAGACAAGACACAGACAGCATGCAGACAAGACACAAAGTACTTGGTGATGCCTCATGGACGAGAGGAAAAGTGTCAAAGGCACGAATGCGGCTCGTGACAAGCCAATGTCAACGGATTTGAGCACCCAGCTCGAGCATGCAGCGTGGAAAAATGGTGATCGTACTCCTTCTCCCGGCACCGCTTGCGCACCAGCGTCAACGCGTTCAGCCCCCGTAAAGCCCGTCACACCTTGACGATTTAGCCAGCGTATGCAACGTATCAAAATTGATCTAAAACGCTGGTGTACGCTGAACTACTGATGTTTTTTTCAGTTTTGGGCGTACAATAGTGTATTCATAACGAGTTGGACGTATGCATAACGTATTAGTAACGTACACAGAATGTTTCGATAACTTATAGATAACTTATACCAACGAATGCTAGCATGTTGTCGGCGTTCACAACTTATGCCCAAAAATAGTCTAACTTATGCATAGCGCGACAGCGTATCGCCGACGATCACGTGGCGTAGCCTATTAAAAGGCTGCCGCTCGACGATTCAAGCCGCTGTCACACCTTGACGTTTTAGCCAGCGTATGTCGACATATGAAAAGTTTGGCGAATATGCTGGCACACGTCGAATACGTTTTGGGTAAGTTTTGTATACGTCATGGGTAATCCGTAAGGACGGATTTGGAAGAAATTTGGTGGAGAGGTTGGGTGTGTGATAATTTAGTGGACATTTATGTTAATTTCCAGATGCAGATCCACCATATCATTGGGATAAAAAACGTAAACTGTTCAGCCCAGAGGAAGTATGTGCTTCACCGAGTGCTATTCTCGTTATTTTATGTTTTCAAGTTAGATGATTAATTAAACAGCTTTTCACATGTTGTCCATGATGAATTGTCAAAATGCCTTTTGAGGTGGCATGAGTTAATTAATGATTCTCCTCAAACTGTGCATTTATTTATAATCCGTGTTCTCCATCATGAATTCCCATATGCCTTTTAAGGTTGGATGACTGACTAAAAGATTTTCCACAAATTGAGCATTTGTACGGGCGTTCGCCATTGTGAATTCTCATGTGTATTTTAAGATGACACGGTTGATTGAAAGATTTTCCACAACTTGAGCATTTGTACGGGAACTCTCCGCTGTGAATCATCATGTGATGTCTAAGGCTCGATGATACACTGAAATATTTTTCACAAACTGTGCATTTATATGGGCGTTCTCCACTGTGACCTCTCATGTGTGTTTTAAAGCTATATGACCGATTGAATGATTTTCCACAATTTGTGCATTTATAGGGGCATTCGCCATTGTGAATTGCCATGTGCCTTTTAAGGGTGCATGGCCGAGTAAAAGATTTTCCACAAACTGTGCATTTGTATGGGCGTTCACCATTGTGAATTCTCATGTGTGATTTATGGGTGGACGGATGATTAAAAGATTTTCCACAAACTGTGCATTTGTATGGGCGCTCACCATTGTGAATTGTCATGTGCATTTTAAGGGTGGATAATCGTTTAAAAGATTTTCCACAATTTGTGCATTCGTATGGGCGTTCACCATTGTGAATTCTCATGTGTGTTTTTAGGGTGGATGATCGATTGAAAGATTTTCCACAATTTGTGCATTTATATGGGCGTTCTTCATTGTGAATTATCACGTGTTTTTTAAGGGTGGATGACTGAATGAAGGATTTTCCACAACTTGTGCATTTGTATGGGCACTCACCAGTGTGTATTCTCACATGTGATTTAAGGGTGCACGGCTGATTGAAAGATTTTCCACAATTTGTGCATTCGTACGGGCGTTCCCCATTGTGAATTGCCATGTGCCTTTTTAAGGTGGATGACCGATTAAAAGATTTTCCACAAACTTTGCATTTATATGGGCATTCTCCATTGTGAATTCTCACATGTGATTTAAGGGTGATTGGCTGATTAAAGGATTTCCCACAAACTGTGCATTTGTATGGGCGTTCACCATTATGAATTTTGAAGTGTCTTTTTAAGGTGGATGACCGAATGAAGGACTTTCCACAATTTGTGCATTTGTATGAGTGGTCACCATTGTGAATTGCCATGTGCATTTTATGGGCAAATGAATGTTTGAAAGATTTTCCACAGTTTGAGCATTCGTATGGGCGTTCTCCACTGTGAACTCTGAGGTGTCTTTTTAAGGTGGATGAACGAATAAAGGATTTTCCACAACTTGAGCATTTAAATGGGCGTTCACCATTGTGAATTCTCATGTGTTCCTTAAAGCTGGATGAATGAATGAAGGATTTTCCACAATTTGTGCATTTGAACGGGCGCTCTCCATTGTGTACTCTTACATGTGATTTAAGGTGAGATAACTGATTGAAGGATTTTCCACAATTTGTGCATTTATGTGGACGTTCACCATTGTGTAATCCCATATGTGATTTTAGGTGAGATGACTGAATGAAAGATTTTTCACAACTTGAGCATTTAAATGGGCGTTCGCCATTGTGAATTCTCATGTGTATCTTAAAGCTGGATGAATGAATGAAGGATTTTCCACAATTTCTGCAATTAAATGGGTGTTCTCCATTGTGTATTCTTTCATGTGATTTAAGGTTAGATGACTGATTGAAGGATTTTCCACAATTTGTGCATTTGTACGGGCGTTCTCCACTGTGAATTATCACGTGTTCTTTAAGTCTCGATGACAGAGTAAAAGATTTTTCACAAACTTTGCATTTATATGGGCGTTCTCCATTGTGAATTCTCATGTGTATTTTAAGGCTGTATGACCATTTGAATGATTTTCCACAATTTGTGTATTTGCATGGGTGTTTCTCTTTCTTTTCTTTAAGAGCCTTGTGAAAATTATGTGGTGCAAACATTTCGTCATTTATTTTGTCTTGCTTGTAAAAAGTATTTTTGTTTGTTTCAGTTGGTGAATCCTGTGGGCATGTGTCTGCACCGTTCATCAAGGTAGGTGCAGTCTCACTTGTAGATTCAGTGGATTTTCCTGTAAATACAACATCACATTACCTGTGAAAAAAATCAGATTCTGTTCAATTCTCAAAACATTATGCTGACAAACATACCAAAGGCTAACACGTACGTATGTATTTATTTGTTTCACTGCACAAACGTAAAAATTAACCACCACAATAGGACCTAACATTCAAACTCGTCCTCGACATTTCAACATCCTCACTTAAATTTTGGAATGAAAAAAAAGCTTAAGATGAACAGAGAGGGAGACTCCAACGAGTTTGTTTGGTTACTTTGTGATTTTTCTCTACCTCTTAAACTTAGTCCTGAATACTCTTAATATTTTATTACCTAATCTTACCACCTGGGGTCTTTTTGGACCCCAACACAGAAACCATTCAATTTCAATTAATATTCCAGTTTCACATCAATGACTAAATATGGTGTTTGTTGATAAATTCAACAAAGATAAGAAAAATAAAAATAAATATAAAATCTAAAATTAACCAACGAACTGGGGACATTTCTGACCTCAACTCAGAATCACTAAATTTCACTCAATCCACTGTAGCTTCACATCAATGATGAAACATAATTATTTTGATTGGATGATGTTTTAGTGAAAAAGTAAACAAATATAAGCATAAAAACAATTGGAGGACTTGCTCGACACATATCAAATGAAGTAATCATACATGCAAAAAATTGAACAAAACCAACTGGGGTCTTTTTGGACGCCAGAAAGGATATTTTGTAACTGTGCAGCAAGGAGGCATCTTAAAATCATATATATTGTTAGGGTTGTGGAAATTCACATAGCACCATAAAGAGTCCTCAGGTGAGATATATCGGTAAGTTCATGTGTAGTTAGCCCAAACCCGTTGTATAGAGTGAATATGTGTGATTCATCTGGGCTGCGATGCTTTGAGTTAGCCATTTTTCTTTCTCTATTGTTATTTTGGACCATTAACCCACCAACAACGCAAACAGCCACTACCTTTACCTTCACAACTCCATCCCGCAAACATCGCTTCACCGCCATTCCCAAACGACGCCCGCCAACCACCAAACCACCACAGCAAACCCCCCACCACCTTCACCTATCTCCTTCTACAACCATCGACCACACCACCAGTCAACACCAAACGTCATGCTGTCCAGGGCCCGTTCGGTAATTGATGCCGAACGCATCGAGCCGCGAGCGCGAATGGCGGCCTTTCCAAGGGAGAAATTCGGATCAAAAAGGCTTCACGCTCCCTTTTTCTCCATCCAATGGGCGAGCGTCGGGCAGTATGGCCCCGCCTCCAAGCGCGATGAATGTGAATTCCTTTCAGGAAGGAATTCGAATCAAAAGAGGTTCACGCCCCTTTTTTCCGCACCAATGGCTGAACAGAGGGTGGCGTGGCCCCGCCTCCAATCGCGTTTTGATCCTGAAATTTGCATATAGGCTCCTCCTCCGGTCTATAAAGACGCGAGCACAAGGCGACTCAAAAAGTTGCAGGTGGCTGGTCGGGGCGAGTGAAGAGTTCGAGTTTGAGTCGAGTGAATACGGCGGTCGGCATCGAGGTTGCGGTGTGGGGGTCACTCGTCTCGTCGTTGGTGCCATCTCGTCGCGGGATCCAAGCCAGCCAGCCAGCCATTCCCCTCTCCCTGAGCATCAGCAATTCCCCCCCCCATCCGTGCTGAGATAGTGCCGGGGAGCCCCGTTCCTCCCCCACCCTAAACGTGGTGCCAACCAAACTGCTTGCACGGAGCACGCTGGCGAGGGCTCGCCGACCACGCCAGGGGCACGGAGTCGGGGCGCAGCGGCGCGACATTGCGGCTTGCCCGCCATCGCGTCATGAGGACGCGGATAAGACCTTCTCGGTGTCGTGGATCTGGCCGTTCCTCCAGGTTCCACGCACATTTGGTCCACGGACCTGTCTGCCTCCTTGCCTGTGAGGGCGGCTTTCTTTCCTTTGCTTTTTGGAATGAATGATGTGGCGCCGAGTCCCGACAAGTAGAACTGTATGTGTTGTGAATAATTGCCCTTTTATTCGGTCGTATTGCTTTTGTCTTGACTGTTATTTGTTGAAATTTGTCTTGACTATAATATACGTGCCTTCCGTGTTTCCGTAATGCTTCGTCTCCTTCCTTTTATTGAATCTCCATCTTGCATCATGTAAGGGATTGATAGTGGGTTTAAAACGCCTGGTAAATAATCTGAACCGTCGAGGTCGACGATAACTCCGCTCGGTTATCTCTGCAGCACAGAATGAGCCGCTTAAGCGGTTCGTGTCCGGAATTGACCTGTGGCATGGCACAACTCCTCGGTACGCTACTCGCGCAAGTACTTAGGTAAATCGACCATTCGGCGATCGGACCCTATTTCGCGCTGGTAGAATGCGGACTGAGTTGTGGTGAGGTTAAACCCCCACCCGTGACTGGCTCCGGGCGGTAGTTCCCGGAGGGTCACCACTGAATTGTCCGTTCCGGTGGGCGAGGCGGCTACTTTTGGCTACACGCGGTCGTTCGCATGCCAGATGGGCCAGAATTCGCAACAATATTGATTACTGGCACATGTAGGTAAACAAAGTAATAAAAAAATGAAATACATTGTTACACTAATGTAGAAATAAAACATCAAAATGTATGCTGGGAGTCCAAAAAGAAAGATCCCTGCTGGTAGGACGAGGGTTAAACATGCAGAGTTGCTGATTATGGACCAAAACTAGCAGCGTTAGCAAAGGGAAATTTCAGGCTATCTTGCAATGAAATTTCACCATAATATAAAGCATTCAAGTTAGTCAGTGCAATACATAAAGGGTACGTGTTAGTCATTAATGCATAAATCCAAGACACCATCACTCGCTCCGAATATATTTCTGCTTGTTTTTGCTCGGAAAGCTGGCTCTGACTGACAGTCTGATAGCTGGGATATTCCTTGGAAGAAAACAATGTTAAAGATTTATTCTGTATCGAGGAAATAGCACCCATCACTTTGCTGATAGATACATTAAAATGGGGGGGGAGAAAAAGAGGGGTAAGAGAGACATAGAGGGGGGAAGAGAGACATAGAGGGGGGAGAGTGAGGACGGGTGTGGGAGCGAGGAGGATGGGGAAGGGAAGACAGTGTGAGGTGAGAGGAAGGGAAGGCAGACGTGCGTT
The DNA here is from genome assembly GCA_024346535.1 of Eptatretus burgeri. NCBI lineage: Eukaryota > Metazoa > Chordata > Myxini > Myxiniformes > Myxinidae > Eptatretus > Eptatretus burgeri. The sequence continues at coordinate 70,804 of BROF01004418.1, forward strand.
GGAGCATTAATTACGATTCACGCTGTCTCATCAAAATGATTCTGCATTGAATAACGGTGAAGGTGGAAACAAAATAACGTCTGAAATCCTTTTTCTACTGGGCATACTTATAAATACCTCCCGGAGACAAACACCACCCAGACAAACACCGCCCTGACAAGTCTGGAGACAAACACAGCCCGGACAAGTCCGGAGACAAAACCCGCCAGATGCATCTGGAGCCAAGCCGTCCAGAGACAAATACTGCCCAGACACATCCGGAGACAAACTCCTGTCTGGACATAATACCATCTGGACATGTCTGGAGACAAATACCAACCAAACATGTCTGGAGACAAACACCGCCCAGACACATCCGGAGACAAACTTCCGTCTGGACATAAACATCGACTGGACACGTCCAGAGACAAACACCGTCCGGAAACAAACAGAAACAGCCTAGACAGGTCCGGAGACAAACAATGCCTGGACACAAACTCCATCCGGAGACAAACACCACCCAGACATAAACACAGCCTGGACGTGTCAGGAGACAAATGCCACCTGGAGATAAATCACCATCCACACATAATCACCACCCAGACACGTCCAGCGACAGAGAGAGACAGAGACAGGGAGTGATGGAGAGAAGGATAGAGGGGGGGTGGGGGTGAGGAGGAGGGGAATTAGCAGAAAGAAAATGCTTTGCATTATGTTATGCTTTACGAACAACACACACAAACTTGGCCGATATTGGTAATTTTTAGGGAATCGGCAGGTTGAAGTCAGTGCGATTACTGACTGCAGTATGTACTGTATACAACCCAAAAACCTTGAATAGCTTTCACCGAAAAACAACGTTGCATTTAAACAGACATTTCAAGGAGATGTACATAAACATTAATCTTTATAAACAGCTGCGTATGAAGGATGGAAAAAAAATTTGGTTGGGTAATCAAGAAAATACGTTTATATAGAAAAGGGCTCAGAAATCGGGTGGTATCAAATATATTTTGCTTTGAAACTCACAAAGAAAAACAAATAACCTTTATGAAGCACACCCGGTAACCAAATGTTTCAGAAACAATCACGAGGACAAAGGAAAACCTGATAAAAATTCCATAAGATATGTGATCAAACTTGGCCATAATGGTGCCTGTAACAGGCATGCAATGCACACACTCACGGAGGGTCCTTACAGATTCAAATCCACCCACATGTACCACCTCCGTGTGTGATGTAGACGTACCTGCCGACTGTACATCCAGAAAAGACACACATCACAGGGACACGTCAAAACACATGGGGCGTGGTTATTATGCTGGGAGCCTGGTTATTATGCTGGGGGCGTAGTTAATAGTGGAGGGGCATGGTTACAGGGATGAGTGACCATGGTAACATTGGTGGCCTCGGGGACAAAATGGAACAAACTTGCTGGAATAATGGACGTGTGCACGAATGCACGGAGAACGCAAGGGATGAGTCGCCAATGCGAGTGGGTGCTCCATTCCAAGAGACGTGTCATGTGATCGAGGTTGTTGTCTCGTGTGCGGCAAAGTCCTGAAAATTGTTCATCGATTGGGAGACGGGGAATGCTTGTACGCCCTCATCCTCGCTACATAATTCACGAGTGCAAAATATGATGCCGAGATATGGTCTAGCAGGTTCTATCACACCCGTGGAGGCTTTTTCAGCATGCAGCACGAGTGACATGTACGATCCCGAGACCTATGTGAGCGACTCGTTGCATCACTGCGGAGAGTCTGGGATAGCTCCAAACGAGATAATGGATTCGTCATCAGTCCACGTGATCTCATCCACACAGCCACGCTGATCATTCCGTGTGAGCAGCGCCACATGGTTGCCTCCACCCTCTGCTCCTTTCAATCTTTCCTTTAATACCCCATCAGTCCATTCCCCCCTCTGCCTTTCTCAATCCACCAATAAACCTCTTCAAAAAAAAACCTCAATCCAACAACCCTTCCTTCACCCGATCGGTCCGTTCCAGCAATCCCCCTGCCCCCCGCATTTCTCAATCCACCAATAGTCCCCTTCACCAAACTTCAATTCAACACCTTTACCACACCGGTCTGATCCAACAACCCCCTTCTGCCTTTCTCAATCCACCAATAATCCCCTTCACCAAACCTAACTTCAACAATCCCTCCTTCACCCTATCAGTCTTACCTTCAACCACACAGCCAGTCGGTCGTACCGTGGTCCGCCTAAGGTCATTAAACCTTCGGACTGATCGGATTACCTTCACCGCATCTGACTTTGTCCCTTCATGCAGTTTACACATTTGTGGCAGAAAACATGGCACTTAATGCATTAGTGGTGAAACACAGCGCTCCTCACATGCATGTGCGTGGCACGAAGTGCAACACTTTTCTCATTCGTAATAAACTTTGGCAGATCTCACATGCATGAAACTGTGCACTGCAGACTGAATTTTTGTGCGTACGGGAGGGAGCGGGGGCCCTCTTTGCTGCCTTGGTTGCGTGGAGGGGAGGCTGTCTCAGAGATGGCAGATTTTCCACAAACTGGATCATGGACATGCCCCCATCGGATGCACCCCTATGAGACAGATGCTCGCATGAGAGAGATGAAAAAAGTGATATCCTGTGAGGAGGAAGAAGACAGGAGTGTACGGGGAGAGTCGCCTTAAAACTTGTGCTGTGAGCAGTGCTGTATGAAAAGCCCAGAACGTGGCTTGGTTCATGTGGAGAGTATGACATGGAACTTAAGCAGCTTGAGTGAATGGAATGCACCAGAAACAGCGTTCCTGTGAACCTTGCTCTGGAGGAAACGGAGTTGCTTGCCGTTGGCACACCGGTGACGCCAGAGATCTGCCAACTTGTTCCAGATGCATCAGAAATGCAGCTGCACATCCCATTGCCACTCCACCACCAATATTCCCCATCTTTTCCCTTCCAGACTTGTAGATTTGGACTGGCACAACCCCATTGAGCTGTGTGAGGTGAGGGAAGGATTTGACCACACACTCCGTACTTTTCTTTTCTTCTCAGTTCTTCTTGTCTTATTCTTCTCCCCGGATTGAATGATGGTCATGTGTCTTTTGTGCAAATACAATTTTATAAGAATACATGTTTGGGTTTAAAAAAAGAAAAAGATAAAAAAAAAGTCGGGCCCTAAGGGGGTGTACGGGGTTGCCCCCCAAATTGGTGTTTGCTTTCTTCTCAGAAACTACACACATTTCTGATGAAGATTGACTCCAACTTCCATCACTTGTGATGTACCAAAGCTTGGTCACACCATTAAAATCATCAGGGTCTCAGAGGGTCTCTGGGGGGGGGGGTTGCCCCCCAAAAGAGGTACTTGCTTTCTTTTCAGAAACTACACACACAATTCTGATGTAACTTCACCACAACGTTCATCACCAGTGATGTACCAAAGTTTATTCAGGACATATAATAAGAAAATTCAGGGTCTAAGGGGGTGCAAGGGAGCTTCCCAAATATGTATTTGCTTTCTTCTCCAAAACTACACACACAATTTTGATAAAACTTGACCACAACCTTCATAACCTGTGATGTCCCAAAGTTTGCTCATGCCATTAAAAAAATATTTAAAAATCGAGGTCTAAGAGGGTTTGTGTGTGTGTGTGTGTGTGTGTGTGTGTGGGGGGGGGGGGCGTTGCCCCCCAAAATAGATATTTTCTTTCTTCTCAAAAACTACACACACAATTCTGATGAAAGTTGACTCCAATCTTCATCACCCGTGATGTACCAAAGATTGTTCACAGCATTAAAAAGAAGTTGGGGTCTAATAGGGTGTACGGGAGGATTGCTCCCAAAAATATGTATTTGCTTTCTTCTCTGAAACTACACAGACATATTCAATGTAACTTGACTACAACCACAACCTTCATCACCCATGATGTACCAAAACTTGTTCACACCATTAAAAACATCGGTGTCTCAGGGGGTTTATTATATATATATATATATATATATATATATATATATATATATATATATATATATATATATATATATATATATATATATATAACCGGGCGTAGTGGCGTGCGCCTGTAATCCGGCTACTCAGAGGCTTGGATTTGCGGATCGCTTGAGGATGGGAGCTCTGCACTGGGCCGCGTTGTGAGAGGGTGTAGGGCAGCCCCGAATCATGGCGAAACCCAATCCTTATCCCAGTGTCGTAAGAGGCGACCAGGGTTGCGTCAGGAAGGGCATTCGGCGTAAAACCTATGCCAAATCAGTATGCGGATCATCTGCTGTGGCGACCCCTAACGGGAGCAGCCGAAAGACGAACAACATATATATATATATATATATATATATATATATATATATATATATACATATATACACACACATACAACACACACACACAAACACAAATATACATAGTGGGCTCCTCAGGCCAAAAATGGTTGACTTGCACTCTAAAGCGATTCTCCACCATTTCATGCCATTCACTTCCTTCCCCACCCACAATATTATCTCCACACATCAACCACACCCTGTTATTGTCACATTACTGTTTCCTTCCTTCCTGTCTGTCCTATTTTCCTGTTCCTTCCACCAGCCAATATCATACACAAAACATGTAAAATAAATCAATAAAAAGGGTGCAATTCTTTAATTCAATTCATTTAATGACAGAACAAATTGAGATTAACAGGGTGTACAACCAGGTACATTATTGTTGACTCAAATCTTTCACCTAATGATGGAAGAGATGAGGGATGTTTGAGAAAATGATGTACCTTCATGGTTATTTCTTGAAGCAATGAAATCAAAATGTAGGGTTTTTTTCCTTAACACCAGAGTTAAGCATCACACCACGTCCAAAGCAAAATGTATCGGCATTGACACAAACCTTCAAGGGGATGGCGTTCAAAGAAGGAAGCTTCAGAATCATTAGGCTTTTGTAGATCCAGGTTGGTACCAATGTCGTGCTCAGTTTTCACTTCCACTTTCACAAATAAATCTGGAAAAAGTAACTTTTATTAAACGCAGTCAGTCTTGAATCACTTTCAGAGCTGGTCTCATACCCTTAAAATAGCTAAATAAATATTGCATTGAAATCAGTGATTTGAGATCTTCTTTGAGAAGAGAAAATAAAACATTTCCCCACAGGAATAACATCGTGCCAAAGCCTTCCGATATGAAGGCATTGTGTTCTGCACAAACTGCCTCAAAGTTATGAGATGCTTCCTGCCCAATCACAACTTCAGTCAGAATTTCACCACCACACAGGCTGACAGGATGGCTTTGAGTTACACACACTCACTTCTACGCTGTCTCGCCTGGGTTTTAATTCCGACCCAGCTATAAACTGTCATCCCAGAATCGCCATTGCACAACAATGAGTAAAGCTACGGGTTTCACAGGCAGGGTGATCCATCAATGTGTGCGCCCTCCTTCAGATGGACATTAAACGGGAGAATAGTCGGCGAGCTGTCGCCGTCACCAAGGCCAAATTCTAAATTCCTTCTCTAACCAACTGTGCCAGAAGCCAATGATGCTACATGCAGCCTTGTGCTGCATTCAAAGGAAGAAGAGGAAAACCACTACCCAAAATCACAACCAACAAAAAAGACAAGGTAAGAAAAATATTTTTTCCCCAACCTGTATTATTTCTCAAATTATATACAATTCCGACACAACATGTGATGAATTTTTTGTTTTTTTTTGGTCTCGAAAGTCAATCCTCATGGAACAACTATTGGGGATGCCTCTTCGCAGTGGTTGTACCGCCCAATGCTAGTCGGGGGCCAAATCTTCCCCAATCTTCCTTGCCGCACAGGTTCGTCAGGACAGCTCAGTCAGGGTCAGAGTCCCAATCAGTCCCCATAGACCGGACCACTCCCTCTTGTCTCTGTTTCTTCTCTCCCTCTAACTCTGTCATGGCCCTGGCTTCATGAAGGTGGGGTATACCACCCGGGATGTGGTGGATCTCTAGGTCACTCTTGGAAGTGCTGCAGGCCTGTTCGAGAGAACTGTCCGGGGTAGTAAACAACAACAACAACAATCCAAATGGAAAACTAAATGACAGAGTGTGGCAGGTCAACAGATTGACAATGAATAGACCAGCAGGTTAATTTCACCAATGCTGCAGGCCAAGAACCAAGTGTTGAATTTTGAAGTTCCGCCAGAGAACAAAGTTCCTCCTACGCTATCACTGACGATTCGCCAATAAGTGATTGAACCAGTCTGGCAGCTGATGTGAGCTTGTCACAGAGTTTTCATACTTGTGCCACCTCAAAATTCCTGCAACTGTGGAAGAACTCACATCGAGCCACAGCAAAGCCACAACGCCACACAAAAAATACTCCCCTCTCACCTTTCTCCCACAACTCTCCACACTCACCCTTCTCCCTCCATTCACCCCACTCAATCCCCCTTTTCAAAGTTGCCCCCCCATCACATCCACAAAGCTGTCTCCTTCCCCTGCCCTCCTCCATCTCATCACTCTACCTCCTCAAATCCTCAACTGCCTTCTGCCCCCTCTCTTTTTACTCCCCACTGTACCTCAACCCAGAACCAAAGAGCCTTTTCTCCTCCTCATCCAGCCACCTCTCCCAGCTCTTCTGCAATCCCCCACACTCTTTCAACAACTCTCCTTACCCCCCCTCCTCCCTTGTCCGACCATCCCCCTCCCCTTCCCTGCACCCAAAGCCTCCTACCCTCCCTCTTCATTAACAGTGTGGCCTCAAAATATCTGGGGCCTTCGCTCAAACCTGACAGGTCTTTCCACACAGGTTGCCACTGACAAACCAGACATAATATGCCTCACAGAAACTTTCCTCCCGGAAGACATCTTTGGCTCCCTCGTATCTCTCGCTGGTTACTCTCCCTTCCTGTATGACAGACCTGAGCCTCGTCCTGCTGAGGAGTTGCTCGCTTCATCAAAGACTCAATTCCTCACCCTCCATGCACTGCCCTCATTCCCCCACACCCCCCCAGGAATACATTTGGCTACGGCTTCCCCTCCACTCCCACCTCATGTTTAAATGTGTGCTGCACCATCCACCAAACAGCGATGACTCCATTTTCACCTCACTATCCAAAAACATGGAGCAACTTTTATCCTCTCATCCGAACTCTCTCTTCCTCATATGTGGTGACTTCAATCATCACCATGCCAGTTAGCTGGGTGTGGGTACCTCTCTCACCTGCAGTGGCACTTCAGCAAAAGGCTTCTGTGACTCATTGGGACTGACACAATCGGTCAACTTCCCGACACAGATCTCAACCAATGGTACTCCATCTCTACTGGATCTGATTTGACAAATTTCCCTGAAAATATCTACTGTTCTTCCTCCGCTCCAATCGGTTCTTCAGACCATGTGCTTGTCAAAGTGGACATCTCTCTGGTTGTTATCAGAGAACCACCTCAGTGCCGTCGAGTCTGGCATTTCACTCAGGCTGACTGGCAGGGTCTCCAAACAGCCATCAAACTTCTAGACTTGTCTCCCATCGCTACTTTCTCCAACATCAACTCATCCTGGAATTTTGTCAAAGAAACTTACTCTCTCTCATGCACCGATTTATCCCCTCTCGTCTTCTCTTGTCCTACGTTTCCTCCCGCCCATGGTTCACTGACGCTTGTGGTGAGGCAGTTGTCCTGAAACAACTTGTGTTTGCCTCGTGGAAAGCAAACTCAACTGAGGATAATCTCAGTTCCTTCAATAAAAAATGGAACAAGTGTGTGTCTACCCTCACGAGAGCCAGAAAACATCATCTTTCTAATCTCTAGTCAGAGCTCTCAAACCTCTCTCACTCCTCCAAATCCTGGTGGTGTCTAATCAAATCTGTTTCTGCTGTGTTCTCCCTCCATCACCTCCCTTACCTCAAATGGCCGCACTGCTGATACCGCACGTGAAAAGGCTGAATGCTTAAATTCGGTCTTTGCATCTAAATCTTGTATCCGAAACCCATTGCTTTCTGCACCCACCTTACCCTGTCACACCCAACTGTCCCTGGACTCTGCGTCCTTTTCTTCTGGCAAAGTGGAGAGCTTGCTGTCAAACCTCGACCCAGATTCTGCAACCGGTCCAGACGGCATCAGCCCACATGTCCTAAAAACCTGCTCCTCTGCTCTTGCTCACCCTCTCTCTGTTCTATTCACCTTCTCATTTCTGCTTGGAAATCAGCAAACATTACCGCCCTGCATAAAAACGGTGCAAAAACAGATCCCTGCAACTACAGACCAATCAGCCTTCTCCCAATCGTCAGCAAGGTGATGGAATCCATCATCGCTTCAGACATTAAATTATTCCTCTTCTCAAATGGCTTGATTTCCGATCATCAATTTGGTTTCAGACCAGGTCACTCTACCCTGGATTTGCTGATTCTGCTCTCCCAGCAAGGGATGGAGGTACTCAATGCCAGACATGAAATCAGAGCCATGTCCTTAGACATATCACGTGCTTTTGACACAGTCTGGCACCCTGCCCTGATCACCAAACTCTCTTCCTATGGTATCCAAGGCCATCTGCAATTATGGATCGCAACCTTATTCTCCTGTCGCAGTCAACGTGTGGCCCTAAATGGAGTTCTCTCATCACCTCTTCCTGTCCGGGCTGGAGTTTCTCAAGGCAGTGTTCTGGGCCCTGTTCTTTTTCTGGTTTTCATCAATAATCTCTCTGACTCTCTGGAAAATCCTCTTTATCAATTTGCTGATGACTCCACCCTCTGTCGTACCATCTGTCATCCCTCAGACCGGCAAGCAGCAGCTTTTTCTCTCTCTGCAGATCTGGGTAAAATCACAAACTGGTCCAACATGTGGAACATGTCTTTCAATCCTGACAAATCTCACACTCTCACGATGTCTCTCTGAAAGGACCGTCCAGACCCCCCTCCCCTCCCCTATCTTCTGTTTCAACAATCCTCTGGAAGAAATCCTTTCATTCAAGCTTCTGGGTCTCACTATCTGCCATGATCGCTCTTGGGCAAGCCACATTTTCAACCTGGCCTCCAAAGCCAGTCGCCGACTGAGAATCCTCCATCATGCAAAGTCCATCCTTGGCCCACCTGAGCTCCTGACCACATACAAAGCTTTTGTCTGCAGCCTCATGGTGTACTGCTCTCACCTCTGGGCTGGTGCTCCTACCTCTTACCTTTCTCGGCTTCATGTTGTGGAAACCAAGGCATTTAGGATCATTGGTATCTCCCGTGATGAGGCTGAGTCTTTGGGCCTCTCACTCTCTCACCGCAGGCAGGTCGGTGGTCTTTCTGTCTTCTACTGTCTTCTCTCCGGTCTTGCCCCCTGCTCTTTCTGCAATATGTCTTTATCCGCTTTCTTTCCTTTCCGCAATATCTTTGCAATATCTTTCCGCAGGGCGCTCAAGGTATGCCAGCAGCCCCCTTCTGGTAAAACTACCAAAATCACAAATCGCTACACACCTTCACTCTTTCATTCCTGTTTTTCCCCAATCCAAAAAATTCAAAACCTCGATCTATTCTGCCCCCACTTATCCACCCCAAACCCACCTCCTTCAAATTCCCTGCTTTCCTTCCTGAAAGTCCCTGTTATGTCTGTGGTGTAGTCTGCGGGCCTACGGGGAGGGGCATGATGATGATGCATGATGGGCGTGATGATTGGAGGAGTGGTCGTGGTGGTTATTGTATCTGCAAGGGATATAGGGTGTGCGTGCCGTCTGAGGCGTCGTAGTAATACTGGAGTCGCCCGGCTCGTGAGTGTGCCGAATACAGAATAAAGGGGAGCCGCCTGGCAGAGTACGCCCGCGCTCGCACTGGTACAACACGGCCCGGCTCGACTGTCCTTCCGCTCGTGTCTGCCTGCTAAGCATCTCCTATTTCAGTACAGTACAGTTGGCGAACGAGGATCTTCGGATCGGCGTGTGTAAGGGCGGCAAATGACCCGTGCGGTTCCAAGCTA
>BROF01004418.1:83046-97274 GCA_024346535.1 Eptatretus burgeri
GAGGAGTGGTCGTGGTGGTTATCGTATCTGCAAGGGATATAGGGTGTGCGCGCCGTCTGAGGCGTCGTAGTAATACTGGAGTCGCCCGGCTCGTGAGTGTGCCGAATACGGAATAAAGGGGAGCCGCCTGGCAGAGTACGCCCGCGCTCGCACTGGTACAACACGGCCCGGCTCGACTGTCCTTCCGCACGTGTCTGCCTGCTAAGCATCTCCCATTTCAGTACAGTTCAATGTCCACCTTGTATACCCCATGTTCCCCTCTCTCTTCCACAGATCTCCGAATGCCTCTGTTCCCCACAGTTTTGCCCTTACCCCTCCTGCCCCTCTTGCCTCATGTCCACCCCCCGCCCCCCCATGCTGTGCATTGTGTGCTTGCTCTCATATGAGCCTCGACAATGTATACAAAAAAAAAAGGCCTTATCTTGTGTACCTTTTCTTGGTTGCATTATTCAGCATTCTTCCACGAGAAGACCTGAGTGTGGACTAACTATTTTGTCTTGGTCGCAGCTGGAGATGATTGATGAGGTTTAAAAAATTTTTATTTCACATTGTTATGTATGTGGGGTAGCTGGAGGAATTTCATAGCAAAGATAGGATTGTATAGAGTAGCATGGTCCGTGGACGAGCAGAAGACGTCTCGATGTAATTTAAGTTGGGAAACTGTCAGCTTCAGTTGTTACGTGTCTCTGCACGGGGGAGCCGTGCTGTGTTAATTAGGCAGGAATTAAGGCGAATTTCGTCCAGTATGTGATTGCCCCCTTGTGACCTTTTTCTTTGTTTTTGCATTTACAACACTGGGATAAAAAGGATTCACAGCCCTAAAAACAACAGCGGAGCTGAACATTTCAAGCAGGCAACAAAACCCCCACCTCCAGGAATGACAACTCGCCAACCAGGCTCCTGGAGTGGATGATGGATGGGCATGAGGTCAGAAGGTTCGGGGCAGAATGGAGTGAGTGAGGTATGTGCTTGGCGATGGAGGTTTTGTTTTTCTGGCTTCTCAACACGACAAAATATAGCAGTGCGTTTATTGTTGTTCGTGCTGTGTGAATTTGCCCACGTGCCAGAGCAAGAAGCACGCCATTGACTGTTTGGCTGAGTCGTGAAGCATGTACTATTCTGAGGAGGGGAGAAATGCGTCTCTCCGGGAGATCTCAGCAACCTCCCTTTGTATGTGTGACGAGAAAGGCCGCTCTATTTGTTCTGAACGGACCTGGTGCAAGAGAGAAACGATCAGCAAGTTCAATCATGAAACGAAGCTGCAAAGCGGTTTTTGAGCCCTGGTGTTGAATATCACTGCCCGGATTGCCTCCTCTACTTTCCGCACGAAGAGAGTGGCTTGGCGCCACTTTTCGAGCTTACCACACAGGTGCCGTAACAGCACGGTTCGATTGTCAAGCTCTAAAAGACCATCTCTGGATGAAGTTAAGTGCCAGAATGAAGGAGGGATTTTTCTTTTGTTTCATCTTTTCTCCTTGTCAGTTTTTGTAACTGTGTGCAGAGGTGCCTCGACTTTAGGCTGTAAATTACCTCACGTTTCATTACCTCATGCTTTGATTTATTGTCATTATTATGCTTTGTTTTATTCCTCTTATGAATACCTGATTTATGTACATTAGACCCCTGTTTATTAACATTAATTGTGTCTGTCTACTCATTGTGGGTTCAAGTATAAACCCTTGTCCTCTGTTCCTGGTGAATGTGTCTGGTGCGTGCTTGCCACCCCCAATGAATGAACAAAGGAATGAAATGAGTGAGCAAATGAACAAAATTAAGAATGGAATAACACAGGAACTGGGGGCACGAATTGATGGAGTAGGGGAAAGGAATGAACGATTGGAAAATGAACAAAGGAATGAAATGGGAGAAATGGAGAAAAAAAAACTTAAAGCAGGGTTTGAGACAATAGCAAAGGAGAGGTGATAGAACCAAAAGTTTGTTTTTCTCAAAGGTGACGTTGATGGTTCTGTTGAGACCATGCTTGGAATGACTGACTCATACGAAGCCAATGGTGAAGTTAAACTGGACTTGCCTGCACCTTGACATTGGGGATGTTACTTAAAAGGGACAAGCAGATTTGGCAGAGCCAATATTTGAACCATTTGCTGAACATGTAAAGGAAAGTGACATAAATGTTGGCATGTCAAGTACCAAACAAGTGGCTGATCTTGAAACAATCGAAAGTGAACTTGCTGATCTCAAATCTGGAGAGAGAATTGCCCAATTTGAAAAAGTGCAAGGCAATTTAACAGTCACAGATGGACCTCACGAGGAAGAGCAGAATGCTTGTCAAATGGACAAGTGGGAGAGTGATGTTTTTGAAAACAATTTGCAGAACCAATCCCAGAGTTCAGATTTGGATTGTAGTTGTGAAGGCCAATTACTCACTGTTTATGAACCGTGTGGAGGTGATGCCAAGGTCGAGAGTTATGACGAGTCTGGTGCTCCTCGCTGTTGTAATGCAGATGGTACAGCTGTGGTTGAGAGTGGATCTACAGAAATGTTTTGTGATGATTGTACAATAAGGAAGGATACATTGGATACTGTGAAAGCCTGGTGTTGGCGCAGTGGTTAGGGCAGCAGCTTGGGATCCAAAAGGTCCTGAGTTCAAGCCCCGTTGGGCCGCTGAATTAATACACCAGGGGGTTGACTCAGCCTGTCATCCTTCCGAGGTCGGCGAAATGAGTTCCAGTGTACTGGGCCGGTGTATACCCCGGTTAAAATAGGTGTACCATATCCCTGTGTTGTAAGAGGCAACCAGGGTTGCGTCAGGAAGGGCATCCGGCGTAAAACATGTGCCAAATCACTATGCGGATCATACGGATGATCCACTGTGGCGACCCCGAACGGGAGCAGCCGAAAGAAGAAGAAGACATTGGATACTGTGAAGGAAAATGACATTGAAGTTGCGAAGGTGCTGGGTGAGGAAAGTGAGGAGGAGAGTCACAGCAGCTGTGACTTTCTGTTGGTTGAGTGGGAGGCTCATCTTGAATCAAGCCAGGGTGAGTCAAGTGTAAGCTTTGAGAAGAAAATGCCCCCACATGATGTGAATGTCGAGGATTCTAGTGATGAAGATGATGCTCAGAATTTTTCATTGGATGAACTTGCAGTTGCTGATGTGCCCCGGGAATCCTTTCCAGATGGCAGCCCGATAGATTCTTCAGCAAGGGATACTGAGGACAAACAGCTGTATGAATTGCCAAATGCTGGACCTTCTGGCAATGAAAACCATGCTGAACTTTATGAAGGACTTTGTCAGTCTTCTTTCTATCCAGTGGTTGAGAAGGATACTCCAGAAATTGTGTCACTTGAGAGGGAGTTTAAAGTTGAGGAATGTGTCGTGGGGAGTGAACCATTGGATGATGATGATTGTTGGATTGGAGGCAAGAACGAGATGAATGAAGAAGATGAGCTTTGTAAGAAATCTCTATCTTAGGTGAACACTTGCCAAGAGGCAACTCAGGAAACAGATTTGGCAGAGCCCTCGTCTCTTTTTCTGGATTATGGATATGCCCATAATGGAAAGGTACACCACCATGACCAGCAGCCTTTGTTGGCTGGCCCCGTCATACCAGCTGGACCACCAGTTGAGATGGTTGGCAGACGCGGACGACCATACCTCGGGGCATGCGTGGCTCTGATGGTGACAGTGTGGTTGAGCTTGGTCAGTTTTGAAATCCTTGTGGCCCCATTTTATCGACTTGCCTGGCCCACGCAGCAGCTGTGCTTCCAAAAAGTCTGGTTCCAGATCCATAGGCCAGCTATGGTGATGGCGGTTGTGTTAACAATAGTGGCTGTTTGTCTGGCTTTTGTATATTGTGGATGGTAGAGTACAGTTGCCAGCATCCATGCTTTCCCAGGAATTGTTGTTGTCATACTAACTGTAATTCAGCCAATCCTGGCTTTGTTCCACCCTCATCCTGGTGCACCCAAGAGATACACTTTTAACTGGGTCTACCAAATCCTGGAGGAGGATGCAGGCTTCTGGGAGTGGATGAGATAACTTTGGACCTACCAGATCCTGGAGGAGGATGCAGGCTTCTGGGAGTAGATGAGAGAACTTTGGGTCTACCATATCCTGGAAGAGGATGTAGGCTTCTGGGAGTGGATGAGAGAACTTTGGGTCTACCATATCCTGGAAGAGGATGTAGGCTTCTGGGAGTGGATGAGAGAACTTTGGGTCTACCAGATCCTGGAGGAGGATGCAGGTATCGATGCTGCGACCTCTTGCAATAAATTTTATAGACGCAGTTCCTGTGGCTGGCCTGGTTCTTTGGCATCTCCTCATTCGAGGTTGTGTTTGAAGTCTACAATTGCACCCAAATATCAGCCAGGTTGGTCTACAAGATTTTGGAGTAACAGGCAAATTTAGAAGAAAGAAAAAAAGAAGAAAAAAACGTATGGAATCCAGGGAGATTGAAAGCAATGAATCTACAGGGGTGGATTGGAAGGGTGCAAGGAAAACTAGGAGGGGTGGATGACACTCTTGGACCCGACCAACCTGCGACTACCTGCACTTAGGGTAAGGTGCTTTGATGCTTTTTGTCCCAAGGGTTCAGTTTTGCAAGAAATTGTGACGGATAATTATGATGGGAGCGGGTGAGAGTGACTCGGTGGTCGGGAAATGGATCGGTTTGGGAACCATAATTGTCTTGTGGTGTTGATGTCTGTTACATGAAAAGAATTGAGTTGTGCTTGGAGAATGAATATGAATTATAACATGTATGCAGGCCATGGCAGTATAGGAACATGATCACCATTTTTGCATTGCAATATTTGAGAATTGAATGACAGTGGGAGAGGAAATGAGATGTTGAATTTTGTGGGTGGGGAAGATATGCAAGTCCGCAGGAATGGATCAAGCTCTGGAGGAGCGGTGACTGTAGTCACCCTGAAGTAATTTGTCCCTGACAGCCGGTGGTGTCTGGAAATGGGGACCCATCGGGAGGAAGGTCTGGGTCTGGGTGCCCAACAGTAAAGAGACCCCTGGTGACCCATTAGAGGCCGAGAGAGCCTTCATGGTGCAGAGACCCTCCAAGGCAGGGTGTACAGCAAAAGAGCTGTTTGGCTGTAAATAAGTACATTTTTATGGTGTACAGCAAAAGAGCCTTTTGGCTGTAAATAAGGGGGGGGGAGTAAATAAGTCGTAAGTCGGGTGACTTGTTCTTGCACTGCGGGCACCACAACTGGAAGCGCCCCCACCATTTTGTTGTATGGTACCTCCCCGCTGCTTCGTTGAGGATCGAACAAGTGTGTAATAACATTTAAGTCATGGTCTTCCAGGGTTGGAATGAATGATTGATATTGGGTTTATGTGCGAGTGTGTGGAGGAAGGTCCACCCAATCCATGTCACTAACCTGTACCGAAGAGACAGGGCACAAAGAAATTTGGATGAGGTAAATTGGGATGGTTACGCAGGTAATGTTGGGTATTGTGGCATCCACTGGGGAACGGAGTCTTCAGAAGGGGGATGTACAAATGTTAATAAATATTCATGATTATGCTTTGATTTATTCCTCTTATGAATACCTGATTTAAGTTCATTAAATCCTTATTCATTAAGATTGCTCGTGTGTGTCTGTTCGTTGTAGGTTTGAGTATAAACCCTTGTCCTCGATCCTGGTGAACGTGTCTGGTACATGCTTGCAGCCCCCATCCTGCTCGCACCACTAATCTCCGAGGAACTCGGCTGTTCGCCTCCAAGGTAAATCTGTTTGGCTATCCGTCCTGGTCGGTCTTAACCGGCGTGCACACGACAATATGTAGGCTGTGGCTGAATCATTGCTGGGAGCATGGCTGTGCCGCTGATGCAGTGTCCCCTGTTTCCAATAACCTGGTACTCATTTTGTCGACCTCGAGAGGATGACAGGCTGAGTCTACACCCTTGGTGTTACGTCACAGCATGACAGGGGTTCAAACTCAAGACCTTAAGATAGCTATGTTAACTGTTAAGTCAACACCAGGTTTATGAGGTGAGAGCCGATTGGTTGTTACCTCCAATGACAAGTAAGATGTGTCATTGGGCTTTTAATACATGTAAATTATAACAGACATGGACTTCCAAATGGACAACATGACACCACTGGAGAATAATGAACTTGTGACACCGAGGTGAGGAGAATGCAAGACACGAACAATCTATGTTTGATGCTGTGATGCTGTGGTTTTATCAATATCACCATGTGGTCATTTCAGTGCACGCAGTTTGCCTCATGAGGGGAGTTTTCTTACGCTGGAAGATGGAACTATAGCTCAAAACACACAGCAACTCGTGTAGAAGTTCAGATTAAGACCTGGTTACTCCAGCATAAACATGCTGCTACTGCTCTCCCAACAATGGATGGAGGCCCTCAAGGTCACACGAGATCAGGTCCATCTCTCGAGACAGATCTCGAGCTTTCTGTCCAGTCTGGCAGCCCACCTTGCTCTCCCAACTCTGCCTATGGCATCCAAGGCCACCTCCATACATGGCTTACTGACTTCCTCCACTCTCGTCACAAACTCGTTCCTCTCAACAGAAGCCTTTCATCTCCTCTCCATGCCCTTGGGCAGTGTGCTGGGCCCAGTCCTCTTCTTCACCAACAATCTCTCTGACTCTCGAAAATCCACTTTATCTCTTTGCTAATGAATCCACCCTCTGCCATGACATCCCTCATAATTTAGAGAGGCAAGCAGCAACCTCTTCCCTCTCTTCAGACCTTGATCAAATCACAAAC
Organism: Eptatretus burgeri; assembly: GCA_024346535.1. Classification (NCBI taxonomy): domain Eukaryota; kingdom Metazoa; phylum Chordata; class Myxini; order Myxiniformes; family Myxinidae; genus Eptatretus; species Eptatretus burgeri. The sequence goes on from BROF01004418.1 coordinate 89,764, forward strand.
AGCTCAACCACTTGGAATATGTCTGTTCAATTGTGACAAATATCTCTCTTCGTTGGCCTTCAAAGCCAGAGTGGGCATCCTCCATTCTGAAAAGTCCTTCCTTAGCACACCTGAACTGTTATGCACCAACTCGGCTATAATTTGCAGCTTGGAGTAATCCTCACCCCTCTGAGAGCTGGCACCCCTGCCTCACACCTTGCTCAGCTTGATGCCATGGAAACCAAGGCATCAATATAATTGGAATTTCCTGTAATGAAGCTGAATATATGGGCCGAACACTTTCACACTGTCGACAGGACAGCAATGTTTCTTTCCTTGACTACCTCATTTTGGTCTTGCACCCTCTGCTCTTTCTGTGCTCTGTCCCCTGCTCCCACCCACAGGTTTTTGCACGGAACAGGTGTCCGCCAGCAACCCCCTTCTGGTGAAACTGCCGAAATCCAGGATCACTGTTCACCTCCACTCATTCGTTCCTCTTCTTTCTCACCTGTGGGACCAACTTCCACATTCTCTTCAATCTGATTCTTCCACTTTTCTTTTGTCGGTTGGCTTCTTACTTTTCTGTTTCATCCCGCTTTCCCCTTCCACTTTGTCTGTGTTTCATTCAACTTGTGTGCAACTTGTTCACCCACAAATTCCTTCCCTCCCCTTCATCTCACTCTCACATCTACTCTGCTGTTGTCGTTTCTCCTTTATATTTTATTCCATTTTTTTCCTTCCATTCTGCTCCAGGTCGACCACGAGCCTCTATCATGCACACAAAAAAATATTAAAAATTGGCACTAAACAAACACAGATCCTACCAGAAGTGATGTGGATCACACAACTCACCATTCAGTTGGATGCTTTGCTCTTCTTTAAAACCAAAGGAGTTCACATCCTCTATTTTTATCTGCAGAATCTCAGAAGATCCTTCCAGCTCCTCAACCTTCATTATGCACCCAAGCGTAGTCAGCTGTTCCGATTCCGGCTGCGCACCACAGGAATCCTTACAACAGCCATCTTGAGCGTGCATGGTGGAGGAACCTTTAAAGAGGCAGTAAACATGTGACTGTTCCTCATTTTTGCTCCACCCTGAGTACATTGATCCAACACAGTACCGACACATGAAGTACAGCACCTCTGTACTTGATACCTTATCCTCTGACCAAATCAGTTACAGGACTTTAAGCATTCACCACACACATGCACACACCCTGTGGCACTCCCAAAAATCAATTGCACATGTTGCAGGTTCTCAAGACAATACTGTAATTGTATTTCATGTTGATGTAAATTTTGATTTGGCTACATTTCAAACATATAAAAGTATAGATATTGATATAAAATCTGAGCTTGTTCAGCAATTTTAAGATGAAGACATTCAATGGTGAGAAGGCCTCACACATGAGCACAAGGGATATGTATGAAGGAGTAATTATGCTCAGATGCAATCCAGGCAGCACATATGCTGATATGTAGACAGATTCCATACATCATACTTCCATACTTCAAAAAAACAGTCGTAAATAAGAAAATGAGCAATCAGAGTTTGCAGACACCCGCTAGGACTTGTTTTGTGTGGTGTATGTGTCATGTTGTGTGGTTTATTTTGCGTGGCGTTTGTGTGCTGGTGTGTTTCGTAATTAATAAGAGACATAACTAGAACTTCCACTTCATAACTGCTGGCAGTGATGACCGAGTACGAAGATATCCTGCTTTGATGCAACCCCGCTTTGATCGGACACCTGACGCTGACCCATGACGTATATTATTATTCAATTGAATTCAGAATGGGATCGAAATAAATTCAAATCTAATGGAAGACCAAATAGGTGCACTCCTGCATTGGAGTCATCAGAAGGAACCCAAACAAGCAAAAAGCAAAGATGAAGTCATCAGGAGGAACCTGGATAGGATTCACATTTCAGCTGCTACTCCTCTACCCTCAAACCCATTCAGGCACAGCCAAATGAGCCTTATTCAAAAGATTGTTTTTTTTAATCAAAAAGTACCCAGATGAAAAAAAACATTTGGCTGCCAGACCATGCATCAGATCAGGTTGAAATATAAAAGATATGTTCCCCATCACTATTAGATCATAAATGTGAAGTTTCATATCGATTGATTAAGCGGTACAAGAGAAAGAATGTTGTTAATTTTTTTTTCGCACAATCCAATATGGCTGCTCGACCACGTGACGTCAATTATTCTTGACTAAGCTGATGGCCCCAAGTCTTGGGAAACATTTCTGTGAAGTTTCCCCTCGATCTGTCCAGCCATTCTGGAGAAGACGATTTTTACAGGTTTTAGAGTAAATCCAATATGGCTGCCAAACCATGTGACCTATGATGTCATGTGTGTGAACCCTTTGTTCCTCATGGACAGGCTGTCATATGTGTCAAGTTTCGCCTCGATCTGTTGAGCTACTTCAGAGGAAGATTTTTGAAGTTTTAACTAAACATATATATTGATTATAGGAACCACAGACCATTTTAGGAACTGAGGAACCACGTGACCAATGACATCATAAAAAAATTTTCTGTGGACCATTTTATCCCGAGATGATCCTCAAAAGTTTTCATACTGATCAGATGTAGCATTCTACATATGCAATTATGATGTCATAACGAAGGCACATATGATGTCTGTGTGGAAATCCACTAAAGTTCTGTGTGGACAAACAGACAAAAAAAAACGGACCCAAATGTAATACCCTCTCCTCCGGTGAGGGTAATTTTGTCTGCCATGAAAGATGTTCTTATCTGGAAACTCAGTTTTGAGAATAGAACCATCGTCAAAAAATGTCACCTGCATGCTTCTGCAGGATTCGATGTGTTGTGAATTTTTCATCATACAAGTTCTCAAATCAAGATATGTGTGTGACAAGGCTCAGTTGTGCATTTTTGGCAGGGCTGTTTTTGAGGATTGTTTTTTTTTTTTGTAAACACAGTCAAGGTTCGTGGAAGAGTTATAATTGGTACACTGAACGGATCCTGATCCAGGACAAAACGGGACAAAAGGAACAGTTAAGAGAGGAGGGAAACACCAGCGTTTCAAATAGAATTCCCTTCAACTCGGTGTTTAAACTTATAATAACGCTAATTAAATAATTTCAACAAACACCCTTCAAAAACCTATACCAACATCTTATTATCTAAAGTAGAACTTTTATATTCTGAAAGACTCTGGTATCGGTTTGAAATGTAATCTATCAGACCATACTAATCTATTTGAAATGTAATCATCATGTGAAAGAAGACAAAATAGCAGTTGTACCACTAACTAGAAATACACACGGTGAAGATCTTTTCAGGCTTGTAAGCATTCCTTAAAAGAGATCGGTGCACCTCCACAAAAAACGTCAAATACAACTGAAGGTGCATCTGTCATCAAAGTGGGGACACGAGAGATCTGGGACAATTGAAATCAATAGGGAAAAAGGGAAAAAAAATTGGAAAAAAAAGAAAAAAAAAGTCTATGAAGTGTTAAAACTTCTTCAATAAACAGTACTAAAATTAATTATATAGAGTTGTTTATAAACAAAAGAATATTTAACCAAAGTTGATAACACCAACATCATCAACTTTCTACTCTTTTCCTGCTTGGTTTCTTCATCTTCACCCCAATGTTATCAATATTGGAGATGTTTTTGAAACAAGTTTTGTTGTTGGAGTTTTTGTTTTCTTCCTCTACAGTGAGATTACTGCCTTGTTGATGTATTTTCTGTAATTCATGAAGTCTTTTTCTCGTTTCACTGATTTCCATCTTTCTCTTTCTCTCTCTTTCTCTTTCTCTCTCCTTCCTCATTAACTCCATTGTACTCAACAGTCCTCACAACCCTTATACCACCACTTTAATCTCACAGAATATCAAACATATCTGGATTTTGAGATAATCTTGTTTCCACAATTACTTTTTTTTAATGAAAGGAAACCATTAAGATGTATACTGGTTTTCTAAAAGAGATTTATATTTCATCAACTTTGGACCCTCTTCTCATTGTTTAACATTTTCATTAAATCCACATTTGTAGGTTTAATCAACATCAGTATAAGCCAGCCTTTTTTTGAAAATCTTCCATTTTCATGTTGTAAAATATATTTATGAAAATACCGAATACCCTTTTCTTGAAGGAGTGCTTGGATATCAAAATTATAATTTTCTCGAAGCTTAAATGTTCTTCTTACAGGTGTTCTTCCTCACATTTATATAAAAGGAAATATTTATGTTTGAGAAATGTATGAAATATTGATATAAAGTCAGAAATACCTCCCCATCTTCCTGTTGCTAAATTGGTTTGTGTTCCCTTTCTTACTGTGAAAAATCTTGTTTCTTGTGTCTTCATCATATATGCTGAGACAACACTAGTTTTTTTTGTTTTTTTTGAGCACATAGTCAAAGCTAGTGGAATAGCTAGTACGAGTACACGGCATGGATCCAGCTGCAACAAGACAAAAGGAACAGTGGAGAGAGGGTGAAAACACCAACAATCGAGTTGAAGGCTGAGATAGAGGCAGACTTGCATGAACAATGAGGATGCATCAGTGGACAAGATGATGGAGACAGAAGGAAACTCTCAGGAGGGACAACTGGAAATTTGGAAGGAGGAGGAATTGGGGTGATGTGGGGAGGGATGGTTAAAGAGGGTAGAAAAGATCATGGTTTTGAATTGGGGACAATCTGAGATGGTGGGGAACAGTTGTCTTAAACACCTGGAGGGAAGAATGAGATTGAAGAGAATGTAGAAGTTGCTTACACAGGTGGGAAAAAAGAGGAACGAATGAGTAGAGGTGAACAGCGATACTGGATTTTGGCAGTTTCACCAGAAGGCAGTTGATGACAGATCATAAGTGCTGTGCAGAAACCTGAAGGTGAGGACAAAGCAAGGAAAGAGCAAAGGATGCAAAACCAGAAAGGAGGTGGTGGAAGACAGAGAGACCACTGACCTGTCTGCGATGGTGAAGAGATCAGCTTCATCATGAGAGATTCCAATAATCTTGCTGGCCTTGGTTTCCATGGCGTCAAGCTGAGAAAGATGTGAGGCAGGGGAGCCATCACAGAGGGGAGTGCAGTACTCCATCAAGCTGTGGATGAAGGCCTTGTCAATGGATAGGAGTTCAGGTGTGCCAAGGAAAGACTTTGTACGATGGAGGATGCCCAGACGGAGGCTGGTTTTAGAAGCCAACTTTGAAATGTGGTTTTTATAAAGAAAGATCATGGCTGACATGTGAGACCCAGGAGTTTGAATGACTGAACTTCTTCAAGAAGATTGTTAAGAACATACTGCAGATGGAGTGGGGGGAGAGTGGGGTGGGGCTGGTTTTCCAGATGGTAATTTTGGAGAGAGATGGTGAAAATGAGATTTGTGAGGATTGAAAGACATATTTCAAGTGTTTGACCGTTTTTTGATTTTGTCAAGGTCTGAAGAGATGAAAGAGGCTGCTACCTGCAGGAACAGTGGCCTCAGAGGAGTTTGTCCCCTCCCAGGGGTGGCAAACGTTTTTGTCATGGATAGTTGGTCAAACCTGTAAAGTTTCTCCTCAATCTGTTCAGCCGTTTTGTGGAAGATTTTTGAAGCTTAAAAAAAAAACGTATATCTATATGGCTGAGGAACCACGTGACCAATGACATCATAAATTATTTTCTGTTGACCAAATTATCCCAAGATGGCCCTCAAAAGTTTTCATAGTGATCGGATGTGGCGTTCTACATATGCAATTATGTCATAATGAAGGCACTTAAGACATCATAAAAAAAATCACAACTATTCGCCGTGGGGAGTACTTGACAGGTGCCAAGTTTCAAACTTTTTCCAAGGAGCGGTTTCAGAGGTACAGAGGTCCAATGTTTCTCCTTTTTTCTAACAAGGCTGCCACACCACATGACCTATGATGCCGTAATTATCATTAACACGTTCTACATGAGTGGTCACACCTATGGTGAACATGTTGTGTCAATCTAACTTGCAGTTCCAGAGAAAAAGGAATAACAAAATGCAGACATTCACGTGCATACGCACATAAGGGACCGATCGCTTAACCTTACATTTCGCTTCGTGAGTGTGGGCTAACAATGAAAATCTTTATTACCTCTGCCACTGAAGGTGGAAGGTCATATTTTCACCCCTGTCTGTATGTTTGTTTGTGTCCAGGATATCTCAAAAAGTTGTGGATGGATTCAGATGAAACTTAGTGGGTAGGTTGGGTGTGTGACAAGGATGAACTGATTAGATTTTAGTCGAAGATCCGGATCCGGATATGAGAATTATTAAGTGATTCTTCACTACTGAGAGATGGGGCCAAAAACTATACATAGCACGATAACTCAAAAAGTTATTTACGGATTGGGACAAAACTTGGTGGATGCGTTGGGTGTATGAGGACGAATTGATTTGATTTTGGTGAAGATCCGAATCCGGATCCGATCATTTATTGAAATGATTCTCAACGACTGAGTGATGGGACTAAAACCAATATATAGCACGATATCGCAAAAAGTTGAGGACAGATTCTGACAAAAATTGGTGGACAGGTTGGGTGTGTGACAAGGGTGAACCTTTTAGATTTTGAAGTTCTGAATCCAGATCCGGACAGGAGATTTTTTTTTAATTTTGTTAGTGATTCTTCACCATTGAGAAATCAGGCTTAATTGATATAAAGCATGACATTTGAAAACATTCTTGGCCCTGATATGTTATACTAGATCAGGCATTGCGTGGCGGAGGTATGCGCTCCACCAAGTGCCCTTCTATTTTTATTAAAGTTTCATTGCGGAAATACTGATAACAAATTGAACACAAACAAAAACACAGAACTCAGACACTGAACATCTTTCTTCCACTATGGAAATCGGTTGCTGTGCATGAGCTGACAAGTAAAAATTGTAGCATATGAATTTTCTAAAATCAATAAATACTGTATGTGTGTGTGTATATATATATATATATATATATATATATATATATATATATATATATATACATATACATACACACACACATGTTTATATGCATATTGCTGCAGTTCTACAAAACCGTGTGCCTCTAAAGCAGTGTTTCTCAACCGGGGTTCCGCAAGAGGTCGCTAGGGGTTCCGCGAGAAACAGTAATAAATAGGAAAATGTATTTTTGAGTAGTTTTTGTTTGATTTAATATTCGTAATTTTACTATACACGTACGGCATATTGTTGGAACTCTGGTTATTATAATAGAGGCTTCAACCTCTTGTATTATTTACAATTATAACAACCATAGGGAATGTATTTAACGATGTCTATATGGCGCCAGTGTGAAACCGCCCTCACTGGTTAGTGGACGTCCTGTACGTGGCGGATTCGTGTATCATTGAGTGACTGACTCAAGTACGGGATGCATGCAAGGTGTCCATCTATCTTCTCTTTGCTTCCCAGCACGAAGTCTGTCTCTGTCTGTCTGTCTGTCTGTCTGTCTCTCTCTCTGATCTCTCTCTCTCTCTCTGATCTCTCTCTCTCTCTCTGATCTCTCTCTCTCTCTCTCTCTGATCTCTCTCTCT
>BROF01004419.1:67684-80732 GCA_024346535.1 Eptatretus burgeri
CTACTCTCGACAGCCAAATGTTACAGATTCGGCGCCACCCTAACCACCGCCGTCTCCGGGGTTATAACGCCGGCTGGTTCGGCACAGGCCTCGGGTCACGCGTCTCGAATCGCGATACCAACGTACCCTGGACCTTACCAGTTGGGGAAATAGACCCCGGTTTCAGACTGGTTTTGTCAGATACCGAGCGAATTCTGCCAGTCTATAACCATTTTGGTTTTTATATCCAAATCGAGCGGATCGTTCCTCGGCGCGCCAAGAATTAATTCAAAGCGGCAACTTCATACGAATCAGCCAGATTCATTGGGGACGTCGGGGAACCCGACACAAGCGAAGCATTCACGACAATGTCATAATTAATCTTTAACCCGTTCTTAACTCGGGAGCTACGGATTACGGGTTTCGAAGGAGACCCTAACGAGATACCCTAAAACAACATGCAGACAAGACATGGACAGCATGCAGACAAGACAGAGAGTACTTGGTGATGTTTCATGGACGAGAGGAAAGTGTCAAAGGCACGAATGTGGCTCGTGGCGAGCCGATGTCTATGGATTCGAGCGCCCAAGCTCAAATGCGATGCGTGGCAAAATGGCGCTCGTCCATGTATCGCAGCCCTCACGCACGCAGCCTCAGTGCGTTCAGACCCCGCAAGGTCGACTGCACCAGAGCGAAACATCCACGGTGGGTTTCAGCTGGTTTCTCACAAGGTCCAGTATACAAGTCCAGGCCTGGCCTGTTCACCAGACCAGGTCAAATCGAGGTGTTGGGCTCCGCAGGCTGGGTCCATGGGATTCCAAGATGTCGTCGAGCTGTGAGGTGAGTTGGGACAGTCAGAGGCTCCGTCACTGGACTCCGGATCAACCTGTTGATGTCTCCTCACGAAAGTTGATCGTGCCCCATCTCGGCGCTCAGTTTCACCACTGCCGATCGCAGACTCGTCGCGTTCAGGTTCAGCTTCTCTCCCGGCAGATTCACACTGCCTTTCCTTTGCTCGCTAGCCTCGAAGCCCACTGGCTCCTCCCTTCAGTTTCACTTCCTTCTCTAGGCCACTCCCCCTCTCAGAGCTGGGCGGGGACTATTGTCAGCAGAGAGGAAGGAAGGAAGGAAGAACCTCTCAGTCCACCACCAATGCACGAACAATGAACAGCCTCTTATACCTCCCGACACATGTCGCGTCCATTTACTGAACAACCTGGCTAAACATGCATTTAATGGGGGATCTGGGCTAATCCTATATTTAATAACACACTAAAGGCCATTTCCACAACAGTATATATGTATGTATATATATATATATATATATATATATATATATATATATATATAAATATATATACACTATATTTACAGTACCTATGGAAAGTCTACCCCCCCCCCTCTTCAGAATATTTATTAAAGATACAAAACTAGAATATCTTGGTTGGATAAGTGTCCACACCTCTGAGTTAATACTTTGTGGAAGCACCTTTGATAACAATTACAGCTGTGAGTGTGTTGGGATAGGTCTCTACCAACTTTACACACCTTGATTGGGCAATATTTACCCATTCTCCTGCACTAACCTGTTCCAGCTCAGTCAAGTTGCGTGCAGAACGTTGATGGACAGCAATCTTCAAGTCATGCCACAGAGTTTCCATTGGATTTTGGTCGGGGCTCTTTCTGAGCCACTCAAGGATATTTATCTTTTTGTTCCTTATCCACTCCAGTGTAGCTTTGGCTGTGTGTTTCGGGTTGTTTTCTTGCTGAAATGTGAACTTCTGTCCCAATTTCAGCTTTCTTGCAGAGGGCAACAGGTTTTCCTCTGGGATTTTACTTTATTTTGCTCCCATTATCCCTTCTATCCTGACAAGTGCCCCAGTCCCTGCTGATGAGAAACATCCCCACAACATGATGCTACCACCACCACATGATGCTGGACGTTACGTTGGGTGTCCCGTCTTGTAGCATAAGTTGGGGGGCTCGTTAAAGATCACTCGGTGTCTTTCACTCGGAGTTGCTCAGTTATCCCCAGCACCCTAAACAAATTCCTGCCTTCACCAACTCCAATCATGTCAGGCCTGGCCAATCAGTTCCTCAAAGACTTGGGCTAATCTTGCATGTTCTATGAGTGTTTGACCCTTTACTCGAGGACATGGTATCAGAAGAACTCGCTGGTCTCTAAGATGAACAGGCCGGTAATTGATGAAACTGAAGACATAATTTCCACAGTGCACACATCTGAACACGATGTTGTTCTCACCATTGATGTTTGTCTGTCACAATATCTGTTTAATGTGGATATCATCTTATCTTTGCAGGATCTCGTCACGGTGTTCAAGAGGAGGACAGTGAAGAATTGAAAGCATGGGCGGAGACGAAGGATAATCAGCTGAAGGAAGATAAGGGCATTGAGACTGATGAAAATGAAGAGGGGGGTAATGAGGTGGTTAATGTTTACAAGTGCCAGGTAAGCAAGACACTGGATTTCATATATGTATGTATATATAAATATATATGTATATATATATGTGTATATATATATATATATATATATATATATATATATATATATATATATATATATATATATATATATATATATATATATATATATATATATATATATATATATATATATACATATATATATATATATATTACACAAATTACTTCCTCCTTTTTAGTTCCGATGAGATTTCTTACAATAGTTGAGTGGAAATAATCATTTAAACACGTCATCCTTTCTCTTATCATCTTATAACGGGCTGTCTGGCACTGCCTGGAAGGAGTTTGGGGGGCGGGGAGGGGGGGGACGGCAACACCTGGCACTCACATTCTGGATGAGCTTTTCCTGGCGGTGGCTTCAGGACGTGTTGGACATTGAAAATCTCTGGAGTTATTGGCCTCATGGTGGTTACCTTTTGCCTGCGGGCTGTCGGCAGCACTGAAGTGTCCACCCAAAATTTGAGCCCATGGGTGCCACAGTTTGGCCATGAAAGAATAACATACAAATAAACACAACACACAAACACTTGAGAATATGTCCACAGGAAGACAGATAGATAGAAAGATAGATATGATTAGAAAAATCCAATTATTGATGAGAGACGTGATTGGGTCTTGATATGTGTATGTAAGCTGCGATGGGAATTGCACATGGGACATGCCTGGTGGTGGTCGTATGGCAGCTTAGCTGCCGGGGTAGCTATCATTTCTTGAAGCGCCACTGTGTCGCTGATGCAGTGCCCCTCTACCAGTACACACGCTGGAAATGGTACTCATTTCGCCGACCTCGGAGGGATGACAGGCTGAGTCAACCCCCTGGTGAATTCATTCAGCGGCCGATGGGGCTTGAACTCAGGACCCGAGGATCCCAAGCCACCACCCTAATCACTGAGTGAACACCAAGCTTTGGACCTGCCTGGGAGCCTCTGTGGTGCATGTTTCTGCCTCGGCTGTGGCTGATGATTTGCCAATAAGTGATGAAGCCGGTCTGGCAGCTGAAAGGGGGTGTGTTACATTGGGATCCTCAGTACTACTTGTGAATGTCTGCAGCTGTGGAGGAACCCAGGTGGAGTTTGAAAAAGCAAAGGGCTGACCTTTATACTGTTTCCTCGTTTCTTTATGCAGCTTTTTGGCAGAAGAACATGGCAGTTAATTTATTTGAAAATCCCAGCCACCTTGGGTGATTAATTTGATTACATCACAGCCACAATTACATCACATAAATTGACATTATCCATTGCTTTATTGATTGATTATGTTGGGATATTTAATGACCACTTTTGTGCACAATCAGCCTGAGTATTGACTCCCTCCAATTATGGGTGAGAGACATGATTGGGTTCTTGTTATTATGTCTTAGCATATAGCTCTTTCTAATCACCGACTGACACACTGCTCAAAAGCTTAGTGCTTGTTCAGTTCCTTCTGAAATTTTGTAAGCTGATAGAACTTCAAGCCCATATTGCAGGACAGATCACAAAACTGTCTGTAAATGTTTTTCAACTAAAACATCCGTAAACAAGTTAGCCAGTGCAGATTTCTTCCTGCTCACAGAGGGTCAGGTGACCGAAGACAATGGTACATCATGTGAGACTGGCACGATCATTCCCCAACGGAGCTGGTGCTGTATTTATTGGTTTTATCGCGTGGTACGATTATGGAAGTGTCTGTGGAATTTTGCCATTTATGGACGATGGACAGTGGGAGAAAGTCGTGGACATTCTTAGGTTAGGAACCTGTAAACGGAACCTGTGTTGGGATTGTAAAAGGGCACACACATTCTTCATTGCATCATCCACTGAAAGTGTAAAATTACTGTTGTGCTGTACTGTTCTATGTTTATTGTTTACTCAGGAATTGAACCCAGACCAGACAGAGAATTGCTTTCTCTGATGGCAGTCTATATATATATATATATATATATATATATATATATATATATATATATATATATATATATATATATATATATATATATATATATATATACATACATACATACATACATACATACATACATACATACATACATACATACATACATATACAGTGCTCAGCATAAATGAATACACCCCCTTTGAAAAGTAAGATTTTAATCAATATCTCAATGAACACAAGAATAATTTCCAAAATTTGGACAAAATTGAGTTTTATAGAACATTTGCTTAACTCATAACATGAAAGTAAGGTTAATAATATAAATAAAATTACAAAATCTTCAGTTTTACTCAAATTAGTTGATGCAAAAATGAATACACCCCACAACAAAAACTACATCGCGTATTTTGTATGACCTCCATGATCTTGAAGGACAGCACCAAGTCTTCTTGGCATGGAATGAACAAGTTGGCGACATATTGCAACATCTATCTATTTCCATTCTTCAAGAACGACCTGTTTTTGAGCGTGGATGCTGGATGGAGACTGATGCTCAACTTGTCTCTTCAGAATTCCCCATAGGTGCTCGATTGGGTTCAGATCAGGAGACATACTTGGCCACTGAATCACTTTGACCCTGTTCTTCTTCAGAAATGCAACAGTGGCCTTAGATGTATGTTTTGGGTCATTGTCATGTTGGAAAAGTGCATGACGACCAAGGGTACGGAGTGATGGTCGCATCTTCTCTTTCAATATAGAGCAGTACATCTGTGAATTCATGATACCGTCAATGAAATGCAGCTCCCCGACACCAGCAGCACTCATGCAGCCCCACATAAGGACACTGCCACCACCATGTTTCACTCGAGGCACCATGCATTTTTCTTTGTACTCCTCACCTTTGCGACGCCATACAGTTTTGAAGCAATCAGTTCCAAAAACATTTATCTTGGTCTCATCACTCCCGAGTATGGAGTCCCAGTAGTCTTCATCCTTTTTAGCATGGGCCCTGGCAAATCCTAGGCAGGCTTTTTTGTGCATGGGCTTTAGGAGCGGCTCCCTTCGTGGACAACACCCATGCATGCCATTCCTCTGCAGTGTACGCTGTATTGTGTCATGGGAAACAGTCACCCCAGTTTGGCTTTCTACTTCTTTAGCGAAGTGCAGAGAACTTGCATGGCGATTTTCTTCAGCCCTTCTCATCAGAAGACGCCCCTGTCGAGGTGTTGACTTCCGTGGACGGCCTGTACGTCTCTGTGAGATGGTTGCAGTTCCATATTTGTTAAATTTTTGTATCACTTTTGTTACCGTATTCTGACTGATGAGTAAAGCTTTGCTGATCTTCTTGTGGCCTTCACCTTCCTTGTTTAAAGAAATTATTTTCTTTCTCAGATCTTGTGACATTTCTCTTCCATGTGGTGCCATTGCTGACAGCATGAAATGGGAAGGGGTTTTCTTTGTTAAGTAACACCCTTTTATAGTCACCTATCTGCTGGACATCTGTTTAATGAATAATTAGACTCACCTGTGGTTGAATTATTATTAATTAGAATTTTGTAGTCTAAAATTTAGCTTTGCTCCTAAGACTTTCATTGGGGTGTACTCATTTTTGCAACATGGTCTTTAATGAATTTGTTTGGAAAATTCCTTCTTTGTGTGTGTGCAAATTAATAAATCTTGTTTGCAATCAATGGTCCACATTTGTGGGAGTATTTTGTAGTATAGTATCCCATAGAAAATGTGGATTCTGAAAGGAAACTAAAGGTTTTCTGACAAATCTGTCGGGGTGTACTCATTTATGTTGAGCACTGTATATATATATATATATATATATATATATATATATATATATATATATATATATATATATATATATATATATATATATATATGTGTGTGTTTATGTTTTTTTAAAGAATCAAGTCTCATGGAAGAACTAAAATGCTGAATGGATCAGGACACAACAGGACAAAAGGAAGAGTACGGAGAAGGGTGGGGACGCTAATAGCTGAATTGAAGTCCAATGTGGAGGGAGACTTTGACAAAACAATAGGTGTAGGGGGAAGCATGAAGGGTATTCTGTTAAGAATCTAAATTCAATCAACTTATCATAAGAGAAAGGTGCTAACTTAACACGATGTCAACTTGAATTGGCTGACTGTAACTGCAATTATTGGTTGATGGTAACTCGAATCGGCTGTAAACAACGTGTGACATGGAAACATCGACAACAATATCACAATCACGTTTTGTTTTCGACTTTGGTTTATAGGTTCCACGAATTAACGTTTGTCTTCGACTTTGAATCATGAACTCTGTCTCTCTCAGCGTCGCCGAGCAAACCATTTGAGTTACATCTTTTGACCTTTGTATTTACCTTAAAAATGATTATACCATTCCTGTAAACTGTGAAACAGAGCTCATTGTAATTACTCATTCTTCATTTACTTGATTAATTTCGCTGCTTGCGGAATGCAAATGCATTCCACTTCATCAAATGGTGTAAAAGTGGAAATTTTTGCGGCGCATCAATATCCGCGCATTTCACATGACAACGGAGAAGCATGAATTTAAAAACGTGCAAATATATTTGTTTTTGTTTTTTTTCGAGAGATTATAATCTTTATATAGATTTTATAATCATATAATCGTCAGTTTTTTCGAGAGATTATAATGATAATTATCAGATTACAGCACCAGATGGTACAAATAATGCATGTGCTGTACGTTTACAGTTAACAGTCGTGCTGCATTGTGTAGCAAGCTACGCACTTGGCCAGCACGTGTCGGGTAGGTCTACGCGTTTCGCAACTACACTATTGTACTTCAGCGTCCACAAATCAACATAAAAGTCGCTTCGGCGTTTTAAGCAAATTTCAAAAGTAGATGAACTTCGATGTTTCTCGAAACCTGCAAGCTTGATTAAAGCAGTGCTACATTGGTTCCGTACAGTTCTTCATAGAATGATGTTTGCTTAACAGTTGGGGCAGCGGGCTTTGGATCCCAGGGTCCTGAGTTCAAATCCCACTCACCTGTTGAATTAATACCAGGTGGGGTGAACTCGGCCTGTCATCCTTCCGAGGTCAGAAAAATTAGTGCCAGCATGCTGGTATACTGTGTCGGAGTGGCGACCCGTCCAGGATTGTGCCCAATAGCCAAGGAGACTGCTTCGGCAGCACCAACGCTCTGCACAGAGTACGTTTCCAATCTCCACCTCCTTCATTCATTCCGTATGATTTGTGCAGAGGATGTAAATCTTAATTTATTTTTTAATAAAATGTTTTTTTGCCTGTTTCTCTTTATTTCTGGTTACATTGCAAGTTATTTTCTCCCAATGTAAACATTCACTGTGGTTTGATATGGATAAAATCATTGAGGTTGTGTCTTCTGCCCTCTCCCAATATTTCAAATGTCACAAACACATTTTCACTTTGCTCATCGCGAAAAATTTCCACTTTTACAGTCTGGTATATAGTGCTTATAGTTATTATGTGTGCATGTAGGATGCACCACATCATCTGCTTGCAGGCTGTAAGCATGCCACAAGAGTAATCCATAAGCACTGTTGTGAAACTCCATGTTTTTGCTTTTGTTGTCAGATTTGGGACTGGGAGGTTATCTCCAAACTTGGAAAAGGACGGTTTGGAATCGTATTGGAAGCAAGGAACGTTCATTCTGATGAAAAGGTACAAGCATACATTTCCTGTTCTTTCCTTTCAGTTTCTTCGAGCAAGACCACAGCTTGTGGAAGAGCATAAACACAGAACAAATCAGAACAATTCAGAAAGAACACAATGGAAAGTGAGAAAACACAGACAGCATGATAGAGGAATACAACAGAGGGAGACTTGGAAAGAAGAACGATAGCAAAAGGGAATTGAAGATTCTCCTGCATCTCCATTTGTCACCTTTATTTCTGTTTGGATGAAGGATGCTTATCTCTTGACGTACAGGCTCCACATTATTGCTGTAAAAGATTCTATGATATGAGTACATCCAACGACAATAGACAAGTAATGTGTATTGTGTGACAAAGATGGATGGCTGTGTGCTGGAAAGCTCACTCAAAAGTTGAAGGGTTAAACTCTTCTTCTCTTTCAGGTTGCTTTGAAGATTGCGCAGGAGGAGTACACGACATCATTTGTAAGTTTGTGTGATTGTTTTGATGACGGTGTTTAGTCTGCTGAACTAATATAGTTTAGATATTTGTCTGTGATGGAGCATGCTGTCCCCCGAGGATGTTGTCTCTCTCGGCGTGAGTTATTTTGTGGTTGTCATTGTGAATTAAGTTAACCATTATACAGCTTATTGAATGAGTTTGTTTCCTTAATCATTACTTTTCATTCTTCTTTTGCAGCTCTTTTATGAAGCTTTATTACTGAGTGAACTGGTCCATCCAAACATTCGTAAGTGTGGTTTTCATTGAAAATTGTAGTTTTCACAAAATAAGTTACAAATTGTACTTTTGTGGCATTCATTTCTCACTTATCACTAAATTATTCAATTTTTTTTTTGAAGGACTGTCGGACCCCAACGTTTGTGGGTGGACCCCGCGTATTCGCGGTTCATAAAATGTGTCATTGGCATAGTCATCGTTTTTAATGGGATTTTTGATTTTCCCTTCTTAATCATGAACCGCCAGGAACCCATCCCTCGATTTTTCCATTGAAACAATGCCCCGACATTCGCGGATTCGACATTCGCGGAATTTTTCAGGAACGTATCCCCCGCGAATGTCAGGGTCTTACTCCACAGCAAATCAAAATCATTGTTGGAGTTTGCAAACACCCAATTGGATTGCTTCGTCCTTCATAGAGACACCCCTCATACTTTTTATGATGCCATGTGTGAACAAAACTGAAAAGTATTTGATATAAAGTGACCATCCATCACAACATTTCATGTTTCAGAGAGACTCTAATAACGAGCCCTGGAGAATCGATTTACATTTTGAGATTAAAATGCAATTTAATTCACCTCATTATTGGTCTTTGAGGTTCGATAGGAAGGTGCAGAGGTAGCACACTGACTTTGAACTGTCTAGTCTAGGTTCTATTCCCATCCCTGACAATAAAACCATCAGAATGATGCTTTTATGAATGTCCATGGTAAGGGCCAAAACAGGACACTTGAACAACCAGAACTTGCCTCGCATGCTCATTCTGAACAAATATACTCATCGTTAACTGAACCCGCTACTATTATGGCCCACTGCTATTATGGCCCATATACCCGTATCATCCATGCACCCAATTACATCACATAAATGGACATCATCCATTGCTTTATTGATTGACTATGTTGGGATATTTAATGACCACTTTTGTGCACAATCAGGCTAAATTGCGTCAAAGACGGTGAATATGAAAATAAAAATTCAAACTGTATTCCCTATAACAAGTCAATCATATGTATAAGGTTTCGTGTCGATCTGTTAAGCGGTTTCGGAGAATAAGATTTTTTTTTAAAACGTTTTTATTTTCAATCCAATATGGCCACCAGGTCACATGACTGATGACGTTATAAGTTTCATTCTGCACTCACGTCGGGTTGTAGATCAGATGTATGAAGTTTCAGATTTTTATGCTTCTGCCGACGAAGTCACAGGAGGCGTTATGTTTATGGGTTGTCTATCCATCCCTCCGTGCTTCTGTCTGTCCGTGATCGGATTTTGTTACCGTGATAACTTAAGAACAGCTGAAGGGATCAAAGTCAAACTTGGTACAAGTATTATAATGAATCAAAGATGAACTGATTAGTTCATGGGGTCAAGAGGTCAAAGTCAGAGGTCCCGTCAAGTAAAAAATATTTTACCGAGCTAACTTCTAAACCAGTGATGGGATTTTGACCGAACTTCATATGAGCATATATTATGATGCAAAGATGAACTGATTATATTTTGGCATCAAGAGTGAAAAGGTCAGAGTCTGCAATAGGTTTTCGTTTCCCCGATAACTGAGTAACGGCTGAAGGGAACGAAGCCAAACTCGGTACAAGTATGCATCATGATGTTAAGAGAAACGGATTAGATTATGCGGTCAAGAGGTCAAAGATCAGCGGTCCCGTGAGGTAAAAATTCTGTTACTGCACTAACTTCCAAACCAGTAATCGGATTTTGACGAAACATGGTACAAGTATATGGCCTATTATGATATTGATGGTTGCTGCAGGATGATTCAGAACTGCAGGGCCGACCGGAGTGCTCACTTCCTCAATACCGTCCACAGGCTTGTTGTTGCAGCTTAAATCGCAAGACTGGTACCATCTCAGCTCAAGCTCAAGTATGTTGGCAAGCTCAAGGATGAGAGGGTAGCTGAGGAATTTGTGAACAGGCTGAGTGGGGATTTGGGGGGTTCTCGGTGATTCAGGGAATCCTGAATAGTTGTCGAGTGCCTTCAAAACCGCCGTCCTTCATGTTACCGATGGATGTCTTGGAACTCACCGTCAGGCAAAGAAGAGCTTTGTCTCTCAAGGGACACTGGATACCATTGACCAGTCGCAGAGCCAGACTTAATGGCAGAGCTGAGATGTTCAGGTAGTTAAGGCATAAAACTGTTTGTGCACTAAGGGTGGACAAGGAGGCCGATGTGTGAGGAATCTGTGAGGGGGTAGAGCATCACCTGTGGTCAAGTGATTCTCGTCCTGCTTACTCTCAAGTCCCAAATATGCGTGCATGCACGCTTCTCTTTTTTTGAGGTGAAAATCCCCCCTACACGGCCTCTATTCGGGTCTACACGCTTATTAAAAAATAGTTCTTGCCACCCTCAGGTCATATTTACACTGGCAAGCGTGTAGGGTGACAATGTTGTCCCATCGAGAGATGTGTCGTCTTTACTCCCGAAAGTCCTTCATCTTCCAACGATCTCCGCCATGGGTCTGGGTACTGTACCGCGTCAATGCGGGTCCCTCCGGTTGATTCGTTCGGCTGCCTGAGTGTGGCGCCACTGACTCTCCCATACCAGAGAAGTACTGTACTTACGTCGCGGTTTACTTGTATTTCAATCGTTTCGTGTCATTGAGACAAGATGGAAGAAGAGTCTGTCCTGACTGATCTTGAAATGGAAGGAGGTGAAGAATTAGACGAGGCATCTGCTGATGTCAGTGGTGGAAAGGCTGAAGAGATATCTGCTGATCGTAGTAGCACTGGAAAGGATGCATTCAGCGATCGTAAGCGACAGTACACCCTCGACGACAGAAAGTCGCTTGGAGAACTTTGTCATAAATTCAAAGCGGACTTCAACCGTGAGGAGGCAGCAGGAAAGTTGATGTATGATAAAAAGAAGAAGAAATACTACGGCCTCTCCCAAAGGAGGGGTTCCTCTCCAGAGCTGTCCGTGAAAAATTTCTATCGTTGAAAAAGACGCCATCATCAGATCCTCGATTTAGAGCGGCTTATCAAGTAGCCGGTCGTGCCTATCATCAGTTTGGAAAGAGCGAAACCGAGGTTGCATTATCCAAGAAGTCGTTTTGAGCCCCTGGTGCTGGTAGGAAGCAGAAAGCCCCAGAGGTCCGTCAGGCCGCATTCGAATGGTTCATCGATGTCCGAGAAAGTCTGAAAGGCAGGCTTCCAAGGTCTGTCTTCAAAGCAAAGTGCCAGGAACTTCGTTTCCACATCCGAACTCTTCACTCCACAGTTCAGCAGATTCAAAGCAATCAACGCAAACGCCCGAAGGAGTGTGAAGAAGCGCATACAGATTTCCAAAGAAAAAGCGCAGAGTTCAGTACGCATCTTGGCATTGTAATGTATGTATTTGAACAATAAAATCCATGTTCTATATTTGTCCCATTTCTGGTTTTTCCGACCTGCACGCTTATTAGACTTTTTTGGATTTTCCACCCCACATGCTTATTCGGCCCTCTACTCTTATTAAAATTTGGAAAATGTTCCACCCTACACGCTTATTCAGACCCCCACGCTTATTCGGAACTTGAGAGTACAGGGGAATTTGTGCATTGCGTTCCTCCAAGTCCGTCCCTCGGTGTACTGCAGTTGGAGCGGATGGTGATGGGCTCTTGATGGAGGAGTCTGAAGTGAAGGCCCACTGGGCCAGTTACTTTGAGTGGCTGTGCCAGGCTGATCCACTAGTTGTTGAGTTGGATGTCAGGGTGTTACTTTTTGTATTGCTGACCCTCCAATCAACTGTGACCCACCTTCGTTTGTGGAAATACGGGCTGGGGTGAACCGGACGAAATAGGGGTAAATCTTCTGGGATCTGTGGCATCCATGCTGGACTTGTCAAGGCTGGTGGAAATGCTATATTGGTGGAATTGCATGCAGTTTTATGCTCTTTGAAATACAGGCATAATCCCAACCGACTGGAAGAGGAGCGTTGTCCCTCTCTGGAAAGGGGAGGGTGATCGCCAGGACTGCAACAACTATTGAGGGGTGGCGTTGCTCTCAGTGCCGGGCAAGGTCTTTGCTCGGATAATTCTTCATCGGGTTCGCCACCATCTGCTTGCACATCAGCGCCCAGAGTAGTCAGACTTTACACCAAAGAGGTCAACCATTGACCGTATCCTCACCAAACGAGAACGAGAGTTTCGGACGGAGTTGCTTGCAGCCTTTGTTGATCTCTGCAAAGCATTCAATTCAGTGAATCTGGATGCCCTCTGGAGGATTCTCACTCCTCGTGGGCATCACCAAAACTAATCAATCTGAAGTCTGAACTCTACTCTGGTGCTG
>BROF01004420.1:8840-19812 GCA_024346535.1 Eptatretus burgeri
AATTTTTTTTTGGGGGAGGGGGGGGAGGACCAAATCCAAAATTTAATGGCATGATCCTTGGACGATACCTAACCCCCCCACCAAGTTTTGTCGAAATCCGTCGAGGAGTTTTTCCGTAATACTGTTCACAAACAAACAAACAGAAAGGGGTGAAAACAGTAACCTTCATCCATCTTCGAAGATGGCGGAAGTTAATAAGACCCAGGAAGCTATTTGAAATTATTATATACAAGTAAATACCGCCGATCGCTTTGCTGATGGGAATAATAAAGGGGGTGGGAGAAAATGGAGAGAGAAGAGGAGAGGAGAGGAGAGTTGAGGGGGGGGAGAGGGGAATGGGGGAGGGGGAGCATGAAGAAGAGGGGAGCTTGGAGGGGTGGGGGAAGGGAAGACAATGTGAGGTGAGAGGAAGGGAAGGCAGACGTGTGGTGGAGCATTAATTATGAATTTTATGGTTTTATCAAAATGATTCTCATATCTGCATAGATAACAGTGAAGATGGAAACAAAATGATGTCTGAAATCGACCGGATGACGGAGCACGAATGACTCACTGCGGATGACTGAGCACGAACCACTCGCTCAGGAAGATGGAGAACGAACCACTCGCTCAGGAAGATGGAGAACGAACCACTCCCTCTGAATGACATGGCACGGCAAAAGCGTCCACAGTGTGTGAACGATTAGCTCAAAATGACGTAGCACGGTACCGCTACCAACTATAAGGCGCTCAGCAAGTTGCTTAAGCACTCATGCAAGCATTCCAACGAAATGGTTGGTTGGAACGGCTGGCCAGACTGTGGCTGCATACCATATAGGATCCCTTTAACTTCAAAGCTGGTCCTCACGGCACCTGCAGCAGTTAAATAAATTAAATGAATTCGTTCAAATAATGACTTTATCCGCAAAAGAGTTGTTTTTTTTTTAATGTAGAACAACATTGGATACATCGAAAAGTTTAATCATCCGTGTAATAAACACTGCAGATAATCTGCCACGTTGCAGGTCCGTGCAAACATTATAATTTTATTTTAAAATGTCTGTTTTTCACCAGATTTGGTTCAATACCCTGAAGAGTACCTCGCAAAACCTCCGAAAATATAGGCACAGATCTGGCAGACACTACGGATAAGCAGTCCATCTGGTGGACAGGGGGCGAGGTCAAGCAGTGAATGCATTAAGTCTTTTAGCTCAATGAAGCTGGTTAATTTTGTTACATTCTTAAATCTTTTGTTCACTCAATATAATTCTCCAAACAATCGAAAAAGATATGGTAAATGTTTTGGAAATTTCACATTTTCTTTTGTATATATGGAGGAGGGAGGGAACATAGCCTTGCTTGCTTAAAGTAAATAGATATATTGGCTTAGTTATAAGATTCGTTATCTAGTTAATTAATCAAATTTCACAACAGATTTCAATACTTATTTAATTCAGACGATATCCGATCCTCAAGACAGAAATATTTCGATGATGCACTTTAAATAGTCTGTGCGAGTAGATCATGGAAAATCACATCATATAATGCATGAAATCACTCCAAGTTTCTAATTTGAAAACTATAGCATGTACAAAAGTGGTGTACTCAGAGATTTGTCACGGTGATGACAGGCATTCAATAATATGAATGAGGAAAGTGGAAACCCCCCCCCCCCCGTTATCGTGAATAAATCGTTACGGCCAGTTCCAAGTCAAGGCATGGTTGAGCAGGCCAAAAAACATGGCGGCTTCAGACCTCAGTGAGGTTACTCAGGAAACCCTTAAGACCCCAAAGAGCGAGGTGGCCGAGGATACGTCTGATAAAGGATATAATTAAATAAGGCCGTTAATTATCTTCAAAAGGGGTGTTTTAATGAACCCAAACACCTAATTTTCACTCTTGCACTTCCTTTGAGTTCCCTTAGTGTGCTTGCAAAGTTTCAGGCTGATATGTATTATGGTTTTGGAGTTATGAAGGACACACACACACACACACACACACACACACACACACACACACACACACACACACACACACACACACACACACACACACACACTGCCATTTATTTGTATAGATTGGGAGAATGACAATGGAGAAGGAACGTCTGAAAAAAATAATGGATTGTACAGACCTTAAAATTGGTAAAGAAATGCTCATTAGATTGGCAATGAAACAGGCAGCTGAATTGGAATGTAGAGCGAGTTATAATATATGTCCCCATACAAACTGGTTGACTGAAACAGCAGGCTGAGGCAAACCAATGTGCATGTTTGGGAAAGGCAAAACAGAAAGCTACAGTTGCTTATGTAATGATACAAGATGCTCGAGTCAGAACAACTGTGCACATTAAAGCATCATAATGGTTTGCAGAGTAATCCGTTGGTGTATTGGCAAAAACATTGACCTCCCAGTCCCTGAAAATCCTGGAATCACGTCCCAGAGAGAACAATCAATAATGACAACCTAAGATTCACATATGTCTTGACCATTCCACCAAACATGCACAATGAAAACAAGCAGTGTGTCCAGAGGGAAATGTAGTACTGTCAGACACCGACATTCGAGGGGCATATGTTCCTGGTAAAAGCCACAAGTGTTGAATCCGTGAATGTCGGGGCATTGTTTCAATGGGAGAAAGGGGGATAGGATCCTAGTAGTTCGTGATTCATGAAAAATACCGCGAATGGCAAAGCTGCAAATGTCGACACTGCAAATGACGACACCACAAATGGCGACCCCGCAAATGTCATGCATTGTTTGAATGGGACAAAAAAGGGGGGGGGGATTAGGTTCCTGGCAGTTTCCGATTTATAGGGGAAAATTTTAAAAGTTTAAAATCTCTTCGACCACGAAGGTGCATGATGACAATTTCATTTAAAAAAATGTTTACAAATACCAAAAAGCAACACCAGGAACCATTGCAATGTTTATTGAAGGAATGCGATTATAGATTATGAAAAGTGCTTAACCAATCTTACCATGAAAGTAAGAAAAAACAACAGCACATACAGTTTCAATTTTTTTCTTACATAAACACATTACATGCAACTTTTCAAATGATGATGATGATAATGACTTAAAATCCAGTGAACTCAACCGGCTCTGGAAGGAGTCCATCACATCTAAAATGCAGAAAAAGGTGTGGCAAGTATAATATGATTTAAAAGTGGAGATTACCCTTTTGTTGAGCAGCTGGATCAGTGAGCAGGTGTTGAGTGGCAGGAAGATCACATCGACACTTGAGTGGCCCACGTTCAGGTCGAAGGGGTGGCCAGGAGCATTATCGGCAGCAGGAGAACCTTGAACACAAGGCTTTTTACCGCCAGGTACCTCTCCACCTGAGGGATGAAATAGTCCATGAAAATTGTTTCCCTTAGCTGCGCTTTCCTGTTGGCCCTATGAAACACGGGCAGCGTGTGTTTGTTCTTGAGCTTGAGTACACATGGGTTCAGGGAACGGTACAGTACCATGGGCTTCATCATGCAGCCCTTTACATTTGTGCAAAGGAGAAGAGATACACGGTCCTTTGAGACCTTGAATCCCAATGCTGTCCCCTCGTGCTTCAAGATAAAAGTTCGCTTTGGCATCATTTTCTAAAAGTCTGGTCTCATCAGCATTGAACACCTGCTCTGGCAGATATCGCTTCTCCTCGATGGGTTGCGCAAGTTGAGCAAGGAACATTTTTGCTGCCTCATGATCTGCAGAGGCACGCTCGCCTGAAAGTTTAACATCATGTCAACCATACCGCTTATTTAAGGGGTCAAGTCATCTCCTGGTTGCTTGGAATGGACTGGGGCCCCTCATACCTGCATTTCTTGCACCAGCATCACTTGTGCTTGCGCCACCCATGTCAGTCAGATAAACGTACATACGTATCACCTTTGCGTGAATGAGAAGTCGATTTAAAGGCCTGTTCTTCTGTGAGTTGTCCTGCATCCATACATGGAGAACCTTCTCCATCCTTTCTTTGTGGACATCCCAGACCTGGGTGGCCACTTTGGTTATAGGTACAGCACTCGCCAGAGCACTTTCTCGGATCACCTTGTCATTCTTCCACATGGAACGAATGATGGATTTGTTGATGCCGTACAGTCTGCCCACAGGAGCCACACTCTCTCCTCTTGAAAGCCAGTCCAGCAGCTCCGCTGTTACTGAAGCTCATCACTTTCTTCTGCCTCTTGGCAGTTGACGCATCTGTGGCACTGGCCTTTTGCCTTGGGAGCCATGTTTGACCAATGAGCGGAGTGAGAGGCAAAACCCCAATCAAGGCAGTGGTTTGAGAAGGATGATTGAGACCCAGGACACGCTGCACATAAGTAGTCATGCGGTAGTTGTGGATAGCTGCGGAAGGTGTGAATAGTCTGCACATTGTTTGAGGGAGATGTTGGTGGATTATAACATTTTACGCAGCTGGTAATGGATTTAATTGTGTGACTCACGAGGGATAATGTCTTATGCAGCTGATGGAAGATGCAGTGAAGTGTTTTAATTGTGTAACTCATGCGTGATGACGTCTTCAGCAGCTGGTAAGAGATTTAATTGTGTAAATTGTGGGTGATGACATCTTACACAGCTGATGGTAGATGCAGTGAAGCATTAAAATTGTGTAACTCATGGGTGATGACATCTCAGCAGCTGGTAATCGATGCGGTGAAGCATTTTAATTGTGTAACTCGTGGGAGATAACATGTTCTACAGCTGGTGGTAGATGTAGTGAAGCATTTGAATTGTGTGACTCGTGGGTGGTGACGTCTTCAGCAGCTACTCAGAGATTTAATTGTGTAAGTCATGGGTGATTACGTCTTCAGCAGCTAGTAATATATTTAAATGTGACTCGTAGGGGATAATGTCTTATGCAGCTGGTGGTAAATGTGGTGAAGCATTTTAATTGTGTAACTTGTGGAGAATTACATCATATGCAGCAGCTTGTAGACACGGTGGTGTCTCCATTGCATAAATGGTGGGACATGCTACACAGCTAGGTTCATAGTGTGAATGGTAGGACTTGCTGTGTAGCTTGCCTATAGCTCATATTGCGGAATATATGTTTTTTTGCCTCCACGAAAAACCGTGAAAACGTGAAGCACAGGGTCGCAAATGTAGAAGCAGGTCATGCGCACGACTTGTGGAAGATATGTTTTTTTTTTTGCGTACGTACAGCTGGTCTATGCATGGCTGGTGGAAGATATGTTTTTGAACTTTGTTATGTACACAGCTTGTGGAAGATTTGTGTTTTTGCACCTGCAAGAAACAGTGAAAATGCAAAGCACAGGGTCACGAATGTAGAAGCAGGTCATGCACGCAGCTCACGGAAGATATGTTTTTTGCATACGTACAGCAGCTCTGTGCATGGCTGGTGGAAGATATGTTTTTCAACTGTGTCATGTACGCGGCTTGCGGAAGAGATGTTTTTTTGCGCCTGTGAAAAAAACGCAAATATGTGAAGCACAGGGCCGTAAATATAGAAGCAGGTCACAGTTTATCAACCATGAATACATGGGGTCCACAAATAGCAAATCCGCAAATGTCAGTGTCCGATTATACTTGTAAACCAAAGAGAGGGAAAAGAGCAATTCTTATCTATTTAAGTCCATCCATATATTTGTGTTTTTTTTTTTTAATGCTTTTTGTCATTGTAAAAATTTTTAACATTTATGGTTTGTTTGTTTTTTGTCTGCAGTTTCATGCGTCTTTGTAATTGTAGGGAATTTTTCCCTTATCTTTTCTCTTTCAAGTGATACATTTCAGAATCACACTTGGTCTTGATATTTTGTACCAAGGTAAGTTAGGGATGCAGGTGTGGGTTTGCTTTCTTCATGCTCATATCACATTTATATTTGATGATCAGCTGTGCTTTATACATGTGCAGGCATTCCAACATGAGTTGTTCTGATGTAACTGATTCAACTGATTCAATATCCAAACAAATGAGCTTCAAATGGAAGCTGTCTGGAGTTCATTGACAATCCTTCAAATAATCCATGGTTTAAACATGCTATGTTAAGGAATACATGAAACCATCTTCTTAAGCTTGAAAACATCAACTTGGTCCTTGAAGAACAAACTGAAAAAGTGAAGATGAAGATGATGATGAAAAAATGTGACATGCAGTGCTGTCTCTCTGTTGAAAACGTTTTTTAACTTAAAAAATATAATTAAAATGACCCATACATTATGACAAAACTAAACAGATTACCTTCGTACATTGTAAAGCTTGTCCAAACAATTCCTGTCCCTAAGGCCAAAATGCAAACATGGTCTTCCATGAAACAAAGACATCCAGGCCCTAATGCCAAAAATACAGGGCCTTAGAAAATTACTTGCTTTTACTGCCTCAACAGCTTCATCAGAAGTACAAAGAATTAGAAGGGCACCCGTCGATGTTACGATGTCACCAGATATGCCTCTTCCCACATTATTTCATCATTATACATACAGTACTTGTCTCAAGTTTGATGAAAATCCATGAACCCAGATTCAAAATATTAAATAATTATGGAGACCATGCGTGTGATCAGGTTGAAATTTAAAACATTTTTTTCCATCATGACGACATCATAATTACGATGCTTCATATTGATTGATGAATTGGTTCAAGAAAAACAATTTTTTTTCAAGATTTTCGTTCAATCCAATATGGCTGCCAGACAATGTGACCTATAAATTATTTGTGAACACCCTTGTATCTCCAAGGATTGCGAAACATGTCGGTAAAGCTTTCCCTCAATCTGTCAAGCAGTTCTGGAGAAGATTTTTTGAAGTTTTATTCTTCAAAAAAATCATCGTTATGCCAAACCATGTGACCTATGACATCATAGTTGGAGAACTTTTTGTTCCTCATGGATAGATGGTCATACCTGTAAAGTTTGGCTTCAATCTGTTCAGAGATTTCACAGAAGATTTTTGAAGGTTTTTATGTTTAAAAAAAATTTGGATGCCGAACCACATAACCAATGACGTCATCAATTCCCCCCCCCCCAATACTATTTAGCCTTATATGACATTCAAACATTTTCATACTGATTGGATAAAGCGCTCGACATATGCAATTATAACGTCATAACGAACCCACCTATGACATCATCAAAAATAGCGACACTTATTTCCCATACTTTGCACACATCAGGTACTCCCTGACGTGTGCCAAGTTTCAATTTTTTCCATGGAGCGGTTTCAGAGATAGAGGTCCAAAGTTTTTCTTTTTTTCAAAGATGGCTGCCACACCACGTGACCTATGATGTCATAATTATCATGAAAACATTCTACATTAGTAGTCGCACCGATCATGAAAATTTGTGTCAATTGGATAAGCGGTTGCAGAGAAAACAGAGAAAATTAGCATGGACGGATGTACGTACATACGTTCGGACAACCTGAAAACATAATGCCTCCAGCGATTCCATCAGTAGAGGCATAAAAATCTTTCTCCATAAAACAGTGTGTATTTGTCTGTCCCCCTTCATAAGGATGATTTGAGTAAGGGTTTAAAGGCCAATCTTTTAACATGACTGTGTGTTCACTACAGTCTATTTTTAGGATAAAAAACTCATAAACATTTTTCACAAAAGAGTATTTACGTCTCTTCTATTGAAAATGCAGACAGTGACTTGCAAACCGAGCCTCAAGGGCGGTGTACAGAGCATTTAAAAAAACAAAAAAAAACAGTAAATACAAGGCACAGGGAGGTGAAATTCACTGCATATGATGTGTGACATGCGCAGAGTAAAACAAGTGTTAATTTTATATCTGTCGGATATCTAATAAATAAAGAACATAAAACACACCTGACGCTAGGCCAAGGCTTCAGACTTTGGTATGTTCACAAGGCTGCACTGTCAAAACAAAACATAACAAATAAGCCCTTAAAACTGAAGGTCACCATCAATGGAAAAGTGCTAAAACCATTAAAAAGATTTATTGGGAAAGACAGAAAGAAGCAAAAGGAAAAATAAAAGTGTAAACACATCAAAAAAGTTAGAAAAGAAGTAAAGACAGAACAATGTATCGAAAAAGAAGTAGAATGAAGAAAGGCCAGAAAAGATGAATGTGGTGTACAGTCCCAACATATCACTCTGTAAGGAGCCATGAATGGCCACAAAGCTGTGTTCGTGTGAATGGATATCTGTCAAGTAGAGCACATCGTTGTTTCTTTCATTTGGAAATGCCTGTTGTGAAGCAATACTTCCTAGGACTACTGAGCTTAATAGGTTGAAACCTTGAAGAAAGAATGATGCTCAGCTGATGATCAGTTTGGTCCCTTTATTGGCCTTGCCTAGTTGGATATTCCTTGACCTGGATGACTCTTCCTTCTCGTTCTCCTTTCTCAGGCCATAAATCGCAATCCACACCACCTGTGCTCTCAGTGTGTGGCTAATGGTTTGTGCTGCGCATGCAATTCTTTGTCTCCAATTATTGTTGTTCACACCCACACTTCGACCCATGCCCACACCACCTCCCCAACTCCAAAGGCACAGACATGAAAGAACATGCATACACCACAAGAGATTCTGCCTTTTTTGCTTATGTTATGATTTTGGTTTTTGGTAAAAAGCTAAAGTTTGGAGCTTTTCCCACAACTCCTTCTATCCCCTCCTCCTACTGTAAGTACATAGGAGCTTCATTTCCTATGCACCATGTTCATATATGGGAACAGCTCAAGAAAATTGGTTTGAAGGGGTCCAAACAACTTCCCTCCACCCCTACTCTCCACCCCAATCCACACCTATCTCTCCCAAAGTCATTTTACCCAATTTCATCAGTTATACCGTCACGGAAAATAATATCTTTATATCTTTTTGTGTGCATTGCAGCCTTCCAATTTTTTTTATTCCATATGGATGGAGGATGTGAAGGTGGGTGTGGGCTACTACATATATTGATTGGGTGGGTTTAAGTCGCTTTGGGCTAAACAAGGTAGTTGGGGTTTAGTTTAGTTGTGTGTTTATTGTATTCACATCTAATTTGCAATTTTGTCACTCTTTATCAATGTTTACTTTTTCACAATTTTCATTTTAGTTTTTTTGTATTGTGGGAAGCCTCATGACATTTTGAAAAGAACCCTACACAACAAAATATGTGTAAAGCGAATGTGTTCAACATGCGACTGGGGAATATTGTACTATTAATATAATGAGGCCAGTCAATTAAGGCTCCACCTCAAACTAATTGCAAAAGAAACAACCTAAACAAACAGTATTTAGGTATCCTTGAGAGCACAAAAATGTACATGGTGTGGTGGAACTGTTATGAAAATTTTCATAAATTATGCCAATGATGTGATTTATGGAAATACACCATTTAGGATTAAAAAAAAGGACTAAATTTATCAATATCCTGGCTGTCTTTGAGAGCGACTTTGTTTCTATCATATTCCTTTATGATACTTGGTCCGATAAATTTAAGAATTGAAATCCTTCCATCAATTCACCTTTAATTTCACGTTTTTGTAGGATCACCTTGTTTTTCTTCCCTGTTTGACACAATGACAAACTTATCACTCAGTAGGCGTTGTTAAAGAAGATAAACCTTCTGATATCTGGATGAAAATTTAATTGGTGTTCAAATTAAAAGATGAATTGGTGTTTCAGATAAATCAAGTCAGTTGGTGTTTTCATCATCAAAAATCAAATCGTCTACACTGAATCTGTACTATATCAACGTATGTGCATTTGTATAAACGTACACAAAAATTTCAAAGTATCTGATTGTGTAGGTATTGAAGCTTTCTAATTTGTGTTTTACAAGGGTGCGTCAAGCCGTTTCCAATGATGTTGCTTCGGTGATCAACATACCGTAGTCACATGTGGTGTAGAGCAGAATGACCAACATGTTGTTTTGCCATTTTATTAACTCTGCCACCTAAGGGAGAAGGAGATTATGGTTTCACCCCTGTCTATCTGTTTGTTGCTTGTGAAAATTGCTCCAATTGTTGCTCCAGAGGACGCAAAAGACCCAAACGTCTTGGATGATGCAAAAGTCCCCGAGCAACCAAAAGACCCAAAGGACCCAAATAACCAAGAAGACCCAAATGACCCAGAAGACCCAAAAGACCATGAGGACCCAAAAGATCTCCAAGACCCCATGGACCCTTTAACACTCTTCACAATATATGGATGAGGTGTGTGTGTGTGTGTGTGTGTGTGTGTGTGTGTGTGTGTGTGTGTGTGTGTGTGTGTGTGTGTGTGTGTGTGTCATGTTTTTTTGTGGAGTTCTACTTGAGTGTTCTGATATGTGGAATTTGATTTACCAAAATGATCGTCATTATATCCTGAGTTGATTAGGCTAATTAACTCCAAAAAATCGAGAAGAATTCCATGTTTAAAATGCATGCCATATTAAGGTATATTAAGAAGCTTAATAGTCCTTCCACCATGAGATGGCATTCTAATTACAAAAAGAATGATAACATTGTGACAAAGCATATAATAATTAATACTAATAATATTTAGAACAATAATAAGAATAGAAGTATCATATGGAAAGAATAAGAACGAACATATATTCCCCCACGTTGGCCCAAGCACATCTGGGCTTGGTGAAAGGAAAGCAAATGCTCAAGCAGCACAGCAAACAGGTATGCAACAAGGTCGTGAAGGAAGACCAATGAAAATTTGGTCCAATGGACCAGCGGGCCCAAAGGTTTAAATACAGATGGCATCAAATGAAGTGAAAATTTGGTCCAATGGATCAATGATGAAGATGTCAAAGCTCATGGCCTGAAATGGCTGCATCCCAAAGATTTATATACAGATGGCATCAAGATGCTACACTATTAATGGGACAAGTATAGATGTGTAGCAGGGGAATACCTTAAGTAATAATTAGTTTATCAAGTTTGCTTTACTTTTTGATTTTTCTACAATATACAGAACATGTCAACATTGAACTATCCTCATAACTATATCAGTTAGGGGTGTGTGTGTGTGTGTGTGTGTGTGTGTGTGTGTGTGTGTGTGTGTGTGTGTGTGTGTGTGTGTGTGTGTGTGTGTGT
>BROF01004420.1:32713-67667 GCA_024346535.1 Eptatretus burgeri
CCCTGAGCTTGGCAACATCCAGCCTAGGCTGGGATGGTACCATTCTCCAGGATTTAAGGTGCAGCTTTAGAGTTGCTACAACAAGCCTGTGGTCAGTATTGAGGAACTGAGCACTCCGGTAGACACTGGGGGGTTGCCAAATCATCCTTTCGGAGAGGGATAGTTAGAGTATGAGATTTATCAGTATTGAAAGACAAATCTTGATCTCAGTTGAGCTCTGTCTGCTTTTAAGACAGATTTTTATTGCATGCTTTGAGGAAGGAATATAGGATCCCATCAGTTGGATTTTCTTTCCAGGTGGAAAATGCAGGAGATTTTTGGCTATTGAGGCACTACATGGATGAGTGTACCAGGGTCAGGATGCTAAGTAGTACATCAGGAAGTATGAAGAGATGAATTAGTGAAGGAGAAAAAAAAGCCTGTCGAGGAAGTTATTCCACGAGCTGTCAATGTCAGGAACTGATGAGAGGATGAAATAGTGTGTAAGGGCGATACCAGATTGTAACTCAGACAAATCTGCCTTGCTGAACTAACATAAATGTTGTCAGTGTGGCAGCCAAGGTTGGTGACGTGCTGACTTGGCAATCAGAATAGCCAAGGTTATGGAGGAGCAGAACAGGAATGAGAAAATTATATATATATATGACCACGTATAATGGAGAATGATTGCCAATTGAAGAGTTAGGTTGAGTGGGAATCAAAGCAGGTGGGATGGAGGAATAGCAGAGGGCAGACAGTGGGACAGAGAGTTGATAAGAGGGGTGGGACAGCTGAAGGGCAGGGGTTCCAGAAAGGATAATATCCAGGTAAAATAACTTACACCAGCCTTGGCCACACTTATGTCATCCAAATACAAGTACAGTACATGATCGCAAACATCATAGCTCGGAAGGAAAAGCAGACAAGTAAAGGCCAATTATGAAATTAGTGCTGTATGTTTTAAAGGATGCAGAAGATTTTTGTTTCTGGAGCAAAGAACTGCAGAAAAGAAATGGGCAAGAAAAACTAGATTTAGAGGAAAAAGATGGAACATTTCTTATTGTATAAGCAAGACCATGAGGAATGAAAGAAGAAATAAGTAACTAACTTGGAAGAGGTGAAAGAATCCTCAGGTCCAAAACCCTGCTCTACTGCTCGTGCAGTCTACACTCTTTAGCCTGTCCTATCGAATGCATCCCATCTGCTTGGAAGTCAACAAACATCACCACCATCCACAATAATGGTGCAAAAACAGATTCTCACAACCAATATTATAAGCAATATCATGGAATCCATCATTGCTGCTGAACTCAAGTT
The DNA here is from genome assembly GCA_024346535.1 of Eptatretus burgeri. Lineage (NCBI taxonomy): Eukaryota > Metazoa > Chordata > Myxini > Myxiniformes > Myxinidae > Eptatretus > Eptatretus burgeri. The sequence continues at coordinate 34,010 of BROF01004420.1, forward strand.
TTTTCCTGTTTTTAATAAACATCGTGATCTCTGACCATCAGTTTGAATTCTGTGCAGATCAATCAACTCGAGACATACTTCTGCTCCTGTCTCAGCAATGGTTAGAGGCCCCAGCAAGATCTCAAGCAAGAGGTTACAACTTTCTCTCTGGACATATCCCTGACATTCAACAGTCTGGCATTCAAAATTGCTTGGCAAGCTCGCAACTTGTGGCACAAAAGGCCACCTTCATGTGGAGATTTCTGATTTCCTCCACTCAGGCAGTCAATGGGTTGCCATCAAAATAACTTTCCTGTCCTCTTCTTTTGGAGGCTGGAGTGCCCCCAAGGCAACATCATGTGCCCAATCATGTTCTGGATGTACATAAATGACCTCTTCAATTATATGGAGAACCCTTTCTTCGTTTTTGTGGATGATGCCATGTTGTGTCACACACTACTCCCCCCCCCCCCATCCCACAGGCAGGCAGGCAGACAGACAGCAGCCGTGTCACTCTATGCTGATCTGGAATTGATTAGATACTGATCTGATAAATGGAACATGTCCATCCATCAAGGTAAACATCAGTCTCACCCTCTAGCTCCAGAAAGATAGTCAAACATATCCACTTATCAATTCCCATGGTTAGCCACTGGAAGAAGTTCAGTTGCTTCAACTTCTATGGCTTCAGCATTACCCATGATCTTTCGTAGGTGAACCAAAGAGCAATGCTGGTATCCAAAGCCAGTTACAGACTGGGAATCCTCTGTAATTCAAGTACTTTCGTGGAAAACAGAACTATACAAAACCGACAAGACTTTGTCCGCAGCTCAATGGAGTACTACTCTTCCCAAAGAGTTGGCCCCCGAGCATATCTATATCTATATCTATCTCTCTCTCTCTCTCTCTCTCTCTCTCTCTCTCTCTCTCTCTCTCTCTCTCTCTCTCTCTCTCTCTCTCTCTCTCTCTCTCTCGGAATATAGAGCTCTTAACATTATTGGTATCTCTCGCAATGAGGCAAAGTACAAACAGAGCTTCCACTGGTATGTGCCATTGTCACTAAAAAAAAAATATATATATATATATATATATATATATAAAAAACATATTGGCGATTCTGAGATCCAGTCAAATCTGCAAATGGAATGCATTATTGATCAATGTTCTGTCAATGGCTGGTACTGTCGGTGACAAGACGCAGATGAGGTTGGTGGTTGCTATACTTAAAGAGGATCTTTTTGAAGGTTCCTGAGCTTTACAAAGCACCAAAACATGGTGCTGGTAATTTTATCTCAAGGATACATGTCCCAAATGAGTGCGAAAGAAACATCTGTGTAAGTACTTGCATGCAGTCTACATGTATTGTATAACAGAGCATCTCAGAAACATATTTGTGAATAAATAATGTAAGAACTGAGAACACACAAGATGAACCTGTGCCTGTTTTATAATGCTGTGGTGTTACATTACTTAATGGGACAGATATAACTAGGTTTGCCTCATTTAGCATTGTTGATGGGAAACCATGGGTGTTGATGTTGATGGGAAACCATTGTTGATGGGAAACCATGTTGACGGAAACCATGGGTCTTTAAGTACAGTGGCTTGCAAAAGTATTCAACCCACTCCAAAGTTTTCACATTTTGATGTCACCTGAGCTTATTTCATGATGCTTTCAAGTCAAATTTAACATATAGAGACTTCACAAACTACTCCAAAGTAATAAAGATAAAAAATGCAGATAAAATGTGAATAAGTTAGATATATAGAGAAAACTCGAACGGTCCTCAGTAGAGCAGCCTGGTGTTGGCTTAGTGGGTAGGGTGGCTGGCTTACGACCTTAGGGTCTTGAGTTTGAGCCCTGTTAGGTGTTAGCTGCTGAATTAACACCAGATGGGGGTTGACTCAGTGTGTCATCCTTCTGAGGTTGGTGAAATGAGTTCCAGTGTACTGGTAGAGGGGCATCAGTGGTGCAGCTGTGCTTACAAGAAATGATAATTACCTGGCAGCCAAGCTGCCATATGCAAGAACAGAACTTGGTAGAGTGCATACTGTACCTCCATAAGGCTGCGCAGTTTTGATTTTGTATCCCACTGAAAGGCCGGATCTTGATCTGCTGACCTGAAGCAAAATCTAATCAGCTTGTCACCTCCCCAACTCATCCCCCAAGTTTTGTCATAATCCATCCACAACTATTTAAAGTATCACACTGTATATTGTTTTGGCCCCATCTCTCAATGGTAAAGAATCACTGAAAAAAATTAAAAAAACTCTTCGATCCGAAACCGGATCTTCACCAAAATCGAATCAATTAATCCTCGTCACATACCCAACCTGTCCACCAAATTTCGTCCGAATCAGTTCATAACCTTTTGAGATATCCTGCTCACAGACAGACAGACAGACAGACAGACAGACAGACAGACATAGATAGATAAAGAGACAGGGATGAAAACCTAACCTTAGTCCACCTTCGGTGGCAGAAGAAATAAACACTTTTTCAATCCAAAATGATTTAAGACATCGAGCTCCACATACTTTATATGTGAGTAGTTTATGGAATTTTAGGCTATGCTTAAGTTTTAGTAACTGTTGGAGTTTGTTTTGGCTGTAGAGGTAAAGATCGTTGATTCAAAGTCCAATGTGTCCTTTGTACAAGGTAGGGGTTGTGGAGTGTTTAGACTGATATGATGTGTATAATGGGAATGGAGGGTCAAAAGTTCTTCAATATTTGCCTACCTAATAAATAGGGTGTACTTTACTCTCCCATGATGTTTCCTTTTGGAAAGTCTCAACAGTTTTCGGACACACTTATGACTCACCCTTCCACCTCGGAAATACTTTCTCACTGCACTCTTCCATCTTGTTGCAGGGAATATGGAAGCTTATGACTTTTTAAAGGTATAATAATAATTCTGCGACAAATATGCATCACAAATTGTATGTTTGAGTGTTGTTTGAAAAGTAGGAGCAAAATATTATACACTTGGTATAACTATGGACTGTCATTTTCTCTCTTACATTGTTATTTATTGCAGTTGTTCCGGCAGTATTTGGAATGAAAGTCATGCCAGGGTTTCCTGATCAAATTGCGTAAACAAAAATTTCGTGCAAATGACGATCTAAAATATATCCATAATTAATAACTCCCATGTGATCTGTATAAACTCGATTAAAATGATTAAATTGTCTCCAAGGAAGTTACAACTGTAACATACTATCCATTATATTGTACATATCATCAAACCATAAATTGTCATCACTTCCACCTCACTCACTTATCATCACCTTGCATTCATTTGATCGTCTTGGTATGTGCGTTACTCTCATAATTATCATCTAATGAAACTGCAGTTTGATGGTTTGCCGTTATTTCAGCGAATCACTCTTTTGATAACTAAAAGTGGTCACACAGTAATGCAAAAACAACGACATTTCCACTAACAATCAGCACACATGGTCACATGCTCAGGTGGTGGAGATCAATGAGATATCATTTCCACCATAATATAACCAACTCCAACTTATTGCCTTTAACCTCGTACAACTGGTGTTAAGTAACCAACATTTTGCCGATTGGTCACTCTCCTGCATGCCAAACAAACTCCTGGTGCATCCTGCACTCAGAACAGCCTGTTCCTAAAATTAATTTTGTGCAGTTTGCTTCTCCGGCAATCCATCGATCTGATTTTGAAAATGCACAAGAGGCAGTGTGAACCGATGAGACGTTTCGTGGCCATTACAGAGAGCCTATAAGCTCATCCGTCACATGCGAAGACATCCTTCAGCCAGACAGGTGAGACATTAATTTCAATAACTTCTGCAAATGACAAGAGCTGTGGATTAATCCCCCTAGTTTGGAAAATCGTTTCAAGGAGATACATCTGAATTTTGTGTGACGAGCTTTCCAGAATTATCACTTTTTTTTTTCCTCTTTGCTTTTCGACATGAATAATGGAATAATAAACCAGCTGCTCTCTTCACCTCCTCTTGAAAAATCGGTCGGTGTTGATTATTTCCACCATATCTCAAAAAGTCTGCACAATTTCAACTCAAATGTCACGCGCTGGCAAGCGATGAATATCGGTGCACTGACCAGCTTGTGTGAGCATGATTATAATTAAAGGTTAAAACTTTAGTATTGAAGAGTATTCTTTTTCCCTAACTTTTTATGAAAATTCAGGTTTATTGAAGTTTGTTTCATGGATCGGAGGAAAGATTGGTGGTCCTCTTTTCAATACACATATTCAGGTTGAAAGAAGAACCAGAGCCAGAGTGAACAGCTGTCTTCTATGGTACTACATGATACACAAGCCCTGCATGACACAAATGATTGTGCAATGCCAACAAAGAACTTGAGTGAAGGAGTTTTGTCCAGATGTGGTGGAAATTTGGAAGCCATCATTGAAATATCTAGCCAAAAAATCTGGTTGATGGTGAGGTCAAGGAGTTTAAAAAAAATTAGTTTGGACTCACGTGCCTCAATTTATTGATCACTCACGTGCCTCAATTTAAAGGACATCGACAATGCAAGTAATTATAAACTATGCAATAATGCACGCATCATGGGTGTGGACATAAATAATAGTGACACTGTTTTTGAGCAGAAAGCAATTGGCTTGAGCAAGGCATGTTGAAGTAAAATGCTGGGGTGCATATACAGATAAATATGTACACACAACACAGTCATAATACATACATCTTGTGTTGAACCTGTTTGTTGTCACCTCATTGTTTTCCATTTCCCCCTGTCATTCTCCTCTTCTTTGTGCCTCAATACCCATCTAAAAATAGATGCAATACCCCTGAGTGCTCACCTGGTAGATTAATGATACTAAGGAGGAAGTCAACATGGGACGGAATCAGCAAAATGTACCAATAAACCAATGTTATAGCAAGCACCTATTTTGGGGCACAACCCCACCGCCCCTCCCCCCCCCGTAAACCCCATTACACCCCGATTTTTTTAATGTTGTGAATAAATGTTGGTACATCATGGGTGATGAAGGGTGTGGTCAAGTTTCATCGAAATTGTGTGTGTAGTGTCAGAGAAGTGAGCAAATACCTAGATGCGGTCCATAAACCTTCATTAGGCATCAGATATGAAGGTTGTGGGCAAGTTTCATCAAAACTTCATGTTTGGTTCAAGCGATAATGACTGAAGTGTTCCCGACTGACTACCTCACTCACTCACTCACTCACCTACAGACACTGCTCGACCGCATAAGTGATCCATAGCTAAAATGGGCCAAAAGGGCCCTCCCCCAGATCATCTAAACCAACCGACACTGACCTTACAAGAGCAACGAGATGCCTTCATGTATCACTCTGACCGAAGAGGCTGAGGCAAGACCGAGCAACTCTGCAGATGCGGGGGGCTCATTAGGATAGATTAGTAAATTTGGAACCCACATGGGAGCACGGGGGTGTGTGACTACTCCACATAGGGGCACAGGAGCACGAGTCTTGGACGGATTGAACAGCACTATCTTAGAGGGAGGGAATAGCACAAGTCATAGAAGGGGGGGGGGGGGAGAAGGCACAAGTTAGAGGGAAATTAGTTGGATAGATTGTGCCAGTATGATTGTGAAAACACAATAAATGCAGGTCAGCAGCCCAGGAGTGAAAGTGGAAAGAGTGAATAATGGTGCAAAAGAATGATTGTGAGGAAATGAGTCCCGCCAAAAGAAAGCTGAGGCTATTTAGAAGTTAGCTCAAGTGATCCAGTTTATTTTACAATGGAAGTCGTTCTGCGGTTGGTGATGTGTGTGGAAAGTGTTTATTTTGCAGGGTGCACTGAGGATTTATGGCCTGGGAGTGTGGCTCACAAAAGGTGAGTATCGTTGTGAAGAGCACCCTGGGTGAGAGGAGCCTGTCGGCCATGGTAGGCTATGAGCGCAGACGGGCATGTTGAATTTTTGGGCCTGGGTACCCAGGAGAAGGACCCGGAGCGCCAGTTGCCAGTAAAGGCACTGTGGGGTTGGGGGCGGAGGGAAAGCCGAAGAGAGCTCACTCCACAACTTGGAGTGGAGCAGGTCGGCTCAGAGGTGGCCTCAGCATCTTGGGGGTGTCATTGTATGAGTGCGCAGGTGGGCAGAGCTGCAGATAGTCACACTGCCTAGCCGGGGAATTTGGTGGAGGCTTGGAGGAAAAACAGAAGAGCCAGGTCCGAGCCAGTGTGAGCACCAACACAAAGGATGACTGGTGATTTAGGTTGTTAGACCCACATAATGTAAAGAAAGACATGTTGGTTAGTCTCTGGGGAAGCTTACTTGCCGATGTAATTATGTCTAGGGTAGTTAGAAATGTTTTGTGTTCCTCTTCATACCATCCACCACTTAGATGATTGCCAGCCACCAGATACCAGGACTTGCACACATGCCATCACTCCAAGAGGCACACACACAACCATGTGGAGAGTATCTGTATGAATCCCACACTACCAATTCACACCATGAGTGCCCACGTACCTGCTGTTGGTAGCAGATGCCAGCAGCTTTGCCTCGTGATCAGCCTTATCCGCTGGCTCCAACTGCAAGAATGTGCTCACCTGTGGGGTGACGTATGCCCTGCACGTATTCATCTCTACACGTTTCCCAATCTCCTCTCTTCCCATAGCCTGCTATAACTCTCCCTTTAATTTTATGGCCCAGGCTATTAAATCTTTGCAGTTTCATCCTCACTCTTTGTTTTAAAAAATAAAAAAATTCACGTACCGGATTTATAGAGAATCTATTTATCACGTATCCTGCCTCTGTCTTCGCCATCACCTGGAGCCTCGTTTCTTCCTTAACCCATAATGGCGCTGGTCCCGGTGCCGCCTCTGGTTTCCCACTGGCCTCACCAATCGCCAGCATGTACTGCGTGCCTCGCACCTGCCAGCTCCTTTTGTCCCACATCACTGCCAGGGTCTGCAAAACCAGTCCCTGCCTGTCCAACCTTTTCCTCTGCCTGTTCAATTTCCCACCTTACCTTTATTTGTTTTGTCATATCCACTAATTGCCTCCCCTGCTCTGGTGTAAGGGTGGATGCTCACCTGTTTGCCTTTACCATTATCTTCATTTGCACTGTGTCTTCCAGGGGATGGATGTAGGGGTGGGGGTCCTCAATCACTGTGGGCACAGATTTTTCCATTTCCTTAATCAAACCCACCCAAACCTGCCAGTCTTGGCCTGGCATAGCTGCACAATGACATTGTAAATATAATACACCCGAGTGGGTTTGACGGTCAGTTCGGATACAAAACTTGATGCAACAGAGTGTTAATCAACCTTAGCGACTACGGAAAGTGAAAACAGAATTCAAATTGAATTTAAAATAAACGTGTGAGGCCATTCGAAGCAAAAATCTCCATATTCGAGGAATCATTCCCAACATCATTATACAATTTTCAAACTCGCGTTTATGACCGTGAAATAAATACTCTAAGTGTGTGCATTTAATGGCTGTATCCAGGACAGAGCTGGACCCAAACTAAAAATGACCCTCGGGCCACCGAGAAGCTCAATCACTCTCTGCCTCTAAGTCTGCGTGGCATCACGTGACCAGCCAGCTCGCAGTCGGATAAAATGTCCTAACAAAATCTTAAAACGTCTGTTTTTCACCAGAATTATTTGAGATACTTGTAGAGAACATCCCCAAAAAATCTAAAATATAAACATGAATCACAGACGCTACGAATAAGTCCCTCAGGAGGACAGGTTACGAGGTGAAGCAGTGAACGGAGAGCATGTGGTGTCCCTTCCAGAGTCTCACGGTTATTTGAAATTAATATATTTTCTTCATGAAAAGTGCGTTTCTGAGCGGATTTGCATGAAAATTATCTTCATTAAACATGTAGCTGCACCAGAAGGTCCCATAAGTGAAAACAGAAATCAGCTAGAACTTAAGACAGCCTCGTTATATGGCATGGAAACGGATGGAAGGCCATGGAAGATACCCCTCGCTACAATGTATTGCACACAGACCGAGGATATAAACATTCAATTTTCACAAAACTTGATGGAACCGAGTGTTAATCAACCTTAGCGACTATGAAAAGTGAAAACAGAATTTAAATTGAACTTAAAATAACCGCGCGAAGACGTGTTGAAGTCAACGGACCCCGTGTTGCCCAATAAACAGGGCCAGATGACACAGGTAACGAGAAACTAGTTGGTCGAATTAAATCTTCTTAATAATCCCTATGAAACCCATTATGCATTATCGCCGTCCGATGCTTCCTTATAGGCCATTTGACCAATCGGTCATATTGCACTTGATGACCCTGTAACTTTGACCCCGAGGGGAAAATGCGAAAAGGGCTCACATGATCTGAAGAGAGCAACTAGTATAATCATCGTGTCAAGTTATAACTCAATGGGCCGAGATGTCTAGGAGATAGAAAAATAAAAATTGTTGATGGATGGACGGACAGACAGACAGACAGACAGACAGACAGATGGGTGGATCTGAGGACATCGAACGGTTATATTAGGTCAGCGAGCTGACCTAAAAACTAGCAGAGTACCCGCCCTTCGGGCGATCTTGTTCGAAGCATGCAACACGTTCTTCTGACGCATGCCTTATTTGGGCAGTGTATAGGCAACTGGCAGCTTTGTATCAGCAAAAAATATATATGTATAACCCCTCAAGTTATGTGCATAAAGCAAAAACATACCTACTACTTATAACTCAAAACACCTCACTGCACTAGAAAACGTGGTGACAGGAATACTGAACTGTAAATGGTGGAGACTTGCAATACCCTCTAACACCTGGAGGCAGCACTACACAGTACACATTTACGTCGAGAATTTGCATCCCCCCTCTCCCCCTCTCCCCAAGACCACCGGCAAAGAAAAAAACACCCCCCTCTCCCCAAGACCACCGGCAAAGAAAAAAACACCCCTAAACATTAATTGGAGTCATGCTGATCCTATTACTTAGGGAATTTTAGCAAATTGTATTGACCATCTGTGAAAAAATTGCTTACCAAAAAATTTCTTCACCAACGTATTCATCTCGGTGTCCACTAACACCTATCAATTGGTGCAAACCCAAATCCTTGTGGAAAATTCTGGGGAGCCAATTTTGGGTGCTCAGAGGGCCTGCGTGAAAAAAAAAAAAATCGGAAAAATTAACTTTTACCAATATTGACTTGTGGGATGTCAAACTAGGGGTTTTTTGGGGTGCTGAATTGATTCCAACCATTAGATTTGAGGAAAAAATGAATCCCTGGCCGTAAAATATTGATATGATACATTTTTAGATATCTCACACTGTTTTGAGGTAATTTGGCTCAATTGATTCAGATTGTTCAAATTGTGCTGAAACCAGAATACAACATTTTTGAAACCACTGCTATATTGTTGGTTATACTTGTGCTCATGCTCAGTAGAATTCTCTGTGTTAGCTGATGTTAGCTAAGAGCTTTTAGCTATAAAATGATTGTGTACCGGACTCAATAGAAGTTGAATATATTCAACGTAGAGTGGACCTATTAATGTTAAAACACATCACTGTATGTGTGTTCTGTCTGTTTTGTGTCAAAATTTCATGTCCTGTCTGTTGTTTACAAAAAAATGTCTTATTTTTTTGGACAGTATGGACAAGGATGTGACTGAACCTGGCTTGAGGTGTTTCATCTGTGGTGGGTCCGGGATTGAAAAGCATACGCTCTCAAAAGTCTCCAATAAAGGCCACCCATGGATCTTATCACATTCTGAGCTTGTGGGCGATGCGGCGTTGATCAGGAGACTAAATGAGGACTGGAACAACGAAGAAGACAGCAAGTTGAGATACCATGTGGATTGTAAAACAGAGTTGTACAGTCGTGTGAGAAGTATATCCACTGCAACTGAAACAGCTAATCGTAAGTTTTTTTAATTCATCATTCAAAGGAAGTAGCATTGCAAATAAAAACGACAATAATAATTGATCTATGATCCCAGACAGACGACCGGCAACCTCACCTCCCCAGGCAGCTCCTCGTTTCACAGCTGTCTCCATCAAATTCTTTTTCAGTCGGTCGTGGTAGCGATTGTCAGGCGTACAATACAACTTCCGGGCTCTGCCTGGATGATGCCACATATGCATGATTAAAGTATTTGACTTTGAGTGGTAGAGTGAAGAGAAAATTTTTTTGAAAAATATACATTAGAACTTGTGCAGGACTCAGTAAACGTGCAACTTCCCAGGGTTTCGTTCCAATGTTACAACGTTGATGCCTTCATCACAGAGTATGCAAACATCACGGTAGATAAGATGCCCTGATGGTGTTTGGGAAGTCGAGCTGGAGCCAGGTGAGGTACTTTGCCCAGATGATATCCGGCGTTTTTTCGTCCTGTCTGAGCATCGGCCCTCCTCATCTTGTTCTATGGAAATAAAATTATTGTTTAGAAAGAAAATTTGAGATTATTATTGTCGCCTGACCAGGCCTGACCCAGACATTCATTGACCTCTGTCTCACAGCCAGCAGAGACATCAATATCACTGCCAAGGTAAATGAAGTTCTCCATGACCACAACATCTTCACCACATACAGGTACAGACAGGACAGCAGCATCCAAGATGTCATTGAAAGCCTGAATCTTCGTTTTGATCCAGAAACCTGTAATCACAGCTGCTCTGACTCTTCATTCAGCACCTCGAGGGCCCCCAAAAAGATATCCAGAGTCTCCGCAAAGATGACTGCATCATCTGCGAAATCAAGGTCAGAGATCTTGACATTCCCAAACGACGCACCACAGCTTGATCTCTCTGACAACCTCCTGAGAATCCAGTCCATACAAGCACTGAAAAGTGTGGGGTCCAGTACACAGCCATGTTGAACTCCAGTAACAACTGGAAATAAGTCAGAGATGGTATCACCACATCTCACAACACTCTCAGTGCCAGAGTATAGTTAAGATATCAGATTGATCAGTTTTGACGGCACTCCAAGAAGACCAAGAATCCTCCAGAGTGCGTCACCATTTACTGAATCGAACACTTTACAGAGATCAACATAGGCTGCAAGCAGCCCCTGCCAAAAATCTCATCTGTGTTTGGTGAGGACCTGAAGAGTAAGGGTAAAGTCAATCATTGACCTCTTTGGTGTAAAGCCTGACTGCTCTGGTTATTGGTGCTTAAGCAGATAGTGGTGAACCCTTTCAAGAATTATCCAAGCAAAGACTTTGCCCGGCACTGAGAGCAGCGTCACCCCTTGGTAGGTGTTGCAGTCCTGGCAATCACCCTTCCCTTTCCAGAGAGGAAAAACAAGGCCCCTCTTCCAGTCATTTGGGACGATGCCTGTGTTCTAGGCAGAGCAGAGAACTGCATGCAATGACACAAGTACAGCATTTCCACCAGCATTGAGAAGTTCAGCATGGATGCCACAGATCCCTGGAGCTTTACCCCATTTCAACCAGTTCACCACAGCCTTTGTTTCCACAAACGATGGTGGATCACAGTTGATTGGAGGGTCAGCAATAGGGATAGTGACACCCTTAACATCCAACTCGACAGCTGGTGGATCAGCAGAGTACAGCTGCTCAATGTAACCAGCCTAGCGGGCCTTCACTTTGGACTCCTCTGGCAAGAGCCGACCACCCTCTGCTCTAACTGCAGTACACGGAGGGACGGGCTTGGAGGAACGCAATGTGAAAATTCCCCTGTAAGCAAGATGAGAATCACTTGACCACAGCTGATGCTCTACCTTTCACAGATTCCTCATCCATTAGCCTTCTTGTCCACCCTTAGCACACCTACAGTTTTACACCTCAGCTTGATGAACAGCTCAGCTCTGCCATTCATCCTGGATCTGTGATTCTGGTCATTGGTATCCATTGTCCCTTGAAAGACAAACTTCTTCACCCTACGGTGGTTTCCAAGACATCCACCAGCAACATCAAGGACGGTGGTCTTAAAGGCACTGCACAACTCTTCAGGATTCCCCAAAGCACCCAGACCACTCCCCCACCCTCCAAGTCCCCACACAGCCTGTTCACAAACTCCTCAGCTACCCTCTCATCCTCGAGCTTGTCAACATCCAACCTGGTTGGGATGATACTTTAGAGTTGCTACAACAAGCCTGTGGTTTTCCTCCTGTCATCAAAGAGTGGAGTCCCGAAGGCGTTGCCCCAATCCCGTCATCCAGTGAGCTGCCCTGCTGAGGGCAGCTGCACAGGAGGTACTCTGACACAGTGGATTTTCAGATTTCTTTGTGCTTTTAGTATGTTTTGCAGAATGAAGGGTTTTACAGTGGCCAGAGTGCAAATCCTGCCACGAACCTCCAGGGACGCTGTTTGTCGATACTCCAGGGACGCTGTTTGTCGATACTCCAGGGACGCTGTTTGTCGATACTCCAGGGACGCTGTTTGTCGATACTCCAGGGACGCTGTTTGTCGATACTCCAGGGACGCTGTTTGTCGATACTCCAAGCATGCAATTTATCGATACCCCATGGGCGCCAATCTATACCAGTATATGGCAATGTGTGTGTGTGTGTGTGTGTGTGTGTGTGTGTGTGTGTGTGTGTGTGTGTGTGTGTGTGTGTGTGTGTGTCAGTATGTCTCCTCCATAACTCCAAAACTATAAAACCTAGCATCATTAAACTTTGCATGCAAACCAAGAAAACCAAGGAAGTGCAAGAGTGAAAATTGGGTGTTTGGGTTAATTAAAACACCCCTTTTGAAGATAATAAACGGCCATATTTAATTATATCCTTCATCAGGCGATCCTCGGCCACCTCGCTGTGTGGGATCTAAAGGCGTTTCCCGGGTAACTTCACTGGGGTCTGAAGCCGCCATGTTTTTTTGACCCATTCAACCTTGCTTTGACATGGAACAGGCCACAACGATTTCTTCACGATAAAGTTTTTTTTTCACTTTCCTCACTCATATTATTGAATGCCTGTTCATCATAGCTATGAATCGCTGGGTATATTACATTGCTTATAAACGCTTGGAGATGCCAGCGTTTGTGGCTTTATTTCATTTGTGCATATATGTAACCAGGAGAAGCTCCAGATTTGAAAGTATCAGTAGTTCCGACTCCCCAAAAAGTGTTGCATAAAATCAAAAAGTATAAAACCAATCTTTTATTGAAAATACCTCATTCTTATGTTGAAGAACATATGTATTAAAATACCGAATACCCTTTTCTTGAAGGTATGCTTGGACACAGAAATGATAATTTTCTTGAAGCCTTCTTGCTGTCATTTATGTATAAGAAATATATGAGAGATTAATATAATGACAGGAAATACCTACACATTTTCCCATAGTTAAATCATTTTGTATTTCCTTACTTATTATATATAATCCTCTTCTTTATGTTTTCATGATATAAACTATGGCAAAACCATTATTGATTTTACCGTTATTAAATAATTTTATTTGTTGTTCGCCAATCGTGCTTCCACAAAACTCATTCTCGGCACCAAGTGGATAATATTCTTCCTTACGAGACTGATTTAATTGTTCCAGGTATTCGAGGTTAATTATAAATGACCAATTATACCCTAAATCACTCATATCATATCCCCATTGTTCTATTATCATACAAACGACATGCCTTTCTATATAAAATTTTATTTTATTTGGAAATGTGAATTCTATATGACCTGGAGATAAAATCAACACTTCTGTATCTTTGGAATACACAGCCGTTTTATTTAAGGATATATATTGTGATAAATCACTTAATCTCACCAAGTCATTCGCATCAGTCAGGCTTGGATAATTTATTAATTTATAAGCATGTTTCATATTAATATTTTTTGCTATACTATATTTCTGTCGTTCAGCCTGTGCCTTTGTGTAATAATTTGATAAATCAATATCCAGTTCTTGGGATACACCAAAGATAGAACCATCTTTACCAACTAAGTCATTTATGTGAGATAAAAAAATAATGTCATTTAAAAATTTATTTTTGTTGAGTTGAAATAACACACAGACAAAATTGACAACACTTGGAATTTAATTCTTGGACTTGAAATGTTTGAGAAACACCATTCTGTAAGAATTTTATTACTTCAACAGGTGGTGGAAGACCAAAACTATCAAAATAATATTTGTCTTGACTATTAAAAATACAAACCCAATGAGAACCGTTCCCATTATTATCTTCTAAGTTCATAACAATATTCTTTGTATGTTTAGGCAAGTTTGTTAATTCATCTCTCATACAAATAACCACATTATGAATTTTTAATTTCTTACAATATTTGACAAGTTCTAAATTTGATGTTGTATTCTTTCCAAATTCTTCAAACCACTAATCAATGCTCATTTATTTATTCGAAAGATATAATCCATTACTCCTTTTAGTTAATTTTACACCTGCTTGTGCGATAGAAGAAAGCATATCTCCAACTAACAATTTTGCTTTATCAGGCAAACTTTCAAGTTTTTCAGCAAAATCTACAATTACACCACTTCCACTAATTTGTTTCTCCAACTCGTTGTTCTGTCTTTCCAATTATTTTTGAGCCCGGAGTTGAGCCTTCCTTTCGTTGGCAGTTTTCACCGCTGCTGAAATACCACCCGTCAATGCTCCAGCCGCACTTAAACCAGAAAATAAAGGAATTAGAAATGGGAGAAATCCTCCACTCGTCTCTCTTATTGAATATTTCTTCAACATTGGTTTTGTCATTTTAATTTTAAGTGAGCCAGTGTCGCTCAAGATTTTCACCTGTTCCCTTGTGAGCAAAACATCAATTCTTACTGCTCCTTTTCACTGAATTGTATTAATGTTAATCATACAAGGCATTTGATTTTGAATACAACATGATAGTTTATGAAGATTGATTTGCTTAACATATACCCCAGTTGGCACTTCACTACTCATTTATTTACCAAAAAAATTATGTGAGACTAATCATAACACCATTATCTGTATTAATCTGTAATTCTGTTTCTTCCAAAAGCAAACAATATGAAGCAACTTCTTCACTCTCTTCTCTTTCAATGTATAGGGAAGTATCCACTCGATTAGACTTTATAGTTTCCTTTTGAGCACTCAGGTCAATCGCATAGATTGTCTGCAGACTTTTAAATGCTGTCATAGCCAAAATTGGTTCTTTATTTCCATTGCTTTCACACACCTTTTGGTAAGACTTGTATGCTTCAGCATTATCATTTATTTCCCCAATTAATCTCCAATCTATCTCGTGGATAAAATGTTCCATCGAGAGAAATGCGAAGTTGTTTCACCTGAGCATTATCACTCAATGCATTATTCTTATCAGTCGCATTATGATCATCTGGTTTTTAAAAAATGATCCACAGATATTGTGGCTTTCCTTCCAGAACACCCAAATACCACATGTAAGTGGTTTGGTTCAGTTTAACATGTTGACATCTTCTTTTAAGGTATGATATATTGAGTGGCTGCTTTGAGTTAAGTCTTCTCTTCAACTTCTCTTCTGTTTTAAGATTAGGAGTAGATTCACTAATATACCAACTAATTTCATCAATAACAAATTTATTCTGATCAGCAAAAGCATTAGCCACACCAAAAAGCAATCGATTTTCAATATCATTCCTTTGTAGTTGAAATCTAATTTTCAGACCATCCAGAACTTTATCATGATCACAAAATCCAAATAAACCTTAAAGAAGAACTGCCACAGTAAAACTATTACCTGCTTTTGTATCATCATTATACATTACTTTCCTTTGACTATATCCAGGGTCTCTGTTTGTTCCCGTTGACATATCAGGAATAAAACCTTCGACAACCCCTTTTCCCATTCTATCACAAAATGAATATCGTGTAAATTTCATCATTTCAGATGCAGCAGAGACATTATCAACCACTTCAACTTCTTGTGTTCCAATGTACAAACAAACACTATCAAACATTTTCCAGAAGAAATCATTTACGAGTGTATCGTTTGTGTTCGTCGCAGCCTTCGTGAATGTAAATTTACACAACAAGAAATGTTCGGCTTGATTCAAATTAGTTTGTTGATTATTTATTTCAAAACTTTTTGTTCCATTTGCATTCCAGTCTGTTCCAGTTATTGCATTTACCTTGAAGTATTCATATTTTTTGAGTAGAGTTTGATATTACAATGGTATCATCCAAATCATAGATACTATCAATTGCTTCCATACTTGTATTTATTTAGGAAAAAAGATGTTAAAACTTTTGAAACCCTGACCCAAGTATTTGAATTATTTTCTGTCGTTCTTGGGGAGACAACTGAGTTTTGCCTTTCTTAATTTCTTTTGTTGCTTGTAATTTATGAGATTCCTTTTGGGCATCTTTTAAACTCTTCATAGCACCTGCTACATTTCCCACAGCAGAAGCAGTTGAACCAATCAGGTCTTTATGTTTAAGAATAGTTGAACCGATACCCATTAGAGTATAAATTATCCCATCTCCTTTTTTTCTAAATTGATGTCTGACACCCCTTTGTCTCTTATGTTTATAGTATCCTCTACCAAGATACATACCTTCACCCTTGTAGTATGGGGAAAGGAACATCGCATCCCCTGTTATTATTTTATATTTTCCAAACTCGTGTTTCCTCACAATAACCATCATATATATTTCTTGGAAAACTTCACGTCAGTGAATTCTGATGGATATAATTTATCCACAAAAAGAAATCATGCGATTATCTTGGTCGGTTATCCTAAAATTTACTCTGCATATGGTTTTTCCTGACACAGGTAGATAAACCAGATTTTTGGGTTCTATATTGAATTTATAACCAATTAGGGTTGAGTATGCGCTGAATAAAAATATTGTATTTGTTCTTATTCCATCATTATAAGCACCATCCATCACATCACAGTGAATTAATACCGAATTTATGTCTGAGGATATTTGAATGACATTATCACTGCAAAACATCCCATTCTAGTCAGGAGGCCCAATGCAGAATAGTGTACGACCCTGCTGATTCCGTGTTAGAATAGTGCAACAGGTGTAAATTGACTGTCCAGACACACAGAAACGCGAATCAACTTGCTGCCAACTCTGGATATGGATAGTATGGCCGCCATGACAGTTTACAAAATGGTCGCCATTAAATACACTTTTCGTCATATTTCAGCCGCAAATTGACATGAAATTACAAAATTAGGGTCGATTTCCATGTTTTTGAGCATGCCTGAGCTGATGGGAGTATAGAAAAAAACATTGCTCCATCCATTTTCTAAAAATAATATGACTTGTTTTTCACTATATTATTTTTAAAGAAATGTTCAGGCTCGAATTAGAATGTCTGATTATACAAACCACAATCTGAGACAGATACCAAGAACAAAGTTCTGAGCATCTGCCAAGACATTATTCATGTGGCTTCAGGAGGCAAAAAACTGACCCCCAAACACCTGGGCCTTGACCTTGCTCTTCACCAGGCTACACGCTCAAAAGAGCTTGTCAATCTTTTTCATGCAGCTGCACACACAGTTGGGTACGATACAGTGAGGCGCATTGACACAGCAATTGCCAATGATGTTATACAATGCTTCCGAGATAATGGAAATGTCATGATCCCAAGGAACTTTCTCAACATTCCAACTACCATAGGATATTTGAGATATTCTAATGACAACATTGACATAATTGAGGAGACGCTGACTGGGTCTGGCACTTTTCATGCAAGTCAGTGCGTGGCCCTCAGACGCAAGGGAGAACAAGAGCCTGTGATGGACATTCAGATTAAACCTGGCCGCTCCAAAGTTCTCAGTGCCCCTCCTGAAATGACAAGCGCCTTGGAATCTGAACCACATCTACCTGCACCTGAGAACTGTGGGTGGGAACAGGTCGTCAAAGATGGCAACGAGACATTTCAGCCGTGACTCATGACTGCACAGCCTATTACTGCTTACTGTGTAGAACTGACGACATGCAAATGCCGTGGGTCATGCTCAACTCGACGGTGCAAATGTACATGGAATGGACTGCCTTGCACGAAAGCATGTGGATGCAAAGCCCTTTGTAGGAACCCGTTCAGTGTACAAGCCGATCAATAGCTCTGAAAATTGTACTTGGGTGTTCTCACAACACTTTTCTCTTCTGCAAAGCAACGTAATTTTGTGTTAGAAAGAATCTGACAGCTGTTGAAATAACCTTTGACTGACTGTAAACCCATCTCCATCAATAGTGCTAAACATTTTCTTTTTCACATTTGTTGCTCGTATGTGCATTTTCAATTTCGTCTTTAAGTTGTCAATTATGTGAAAAGTTGTGATCCATTACAAAAATAAAGCACAAAATAGTGTTCCTCGTGTCAGATTACATAGTATTTCACAATCATGACAAATTTCTGGCTAGTACAATTTGCAGTAAGAAAAAGACTAAATCTGATGGCGGCCATTTTGATTACTGTCATGGCGGCCATAATATTCAGATGCAGACTTGGCAACAACTGGAACTAGACTTGGTCATGCCTAGACTCTTCAAAAACACCAGTTGCACCATTCTAACATGAAATCAGAAGCGAACCTATTTTCTAGGCTTGCTACAGATTTTGGCTTCGAGACTATTCGTTTCAATCTTTTTTGAGGAGAAACCCAATAATTCTCTAAATGAATTAGCAATTGTGAAATCAACCTTGTAGTTATTTTTAAGTTTAATTGTTGATTTTGAAGTATGTTTTTGAATATCTATAACAATATTTTTTGGTTCATCAACCTGTTCTTTCATAAGACGAGCAATTTTGGAAGATAATTAAGAAATCTCATATGCTCCGCGTGAAACCGTTATCATTTTGTATCCACTTCCCGGATAATAACTAAACTTGACATTTTTCTCGGTGATATTAAATAAGGTATTATAAGTTTCCATGGACAATAAAGAGGCCTCATATTCTTTTGTTGCGTCAAGTTGTAGTGGGTATGGGAATGAAGATGTGTGGTCGCTTGTTGTGAAATTAAAACAAAGGATTGTGCTTCACATCTTATTTAATACGAGATAAAATGTCTTTGTATTGACATTTATTAATTCTTTTCATGTTCCTCAAATGGTCTTAAATGGCTGATGCTTCATTAAAACAATTGTTATTTCCAGCCTTCTTACTACCTAACAGCAATAACAGTCTATTAACTAATGGTGATGGGTCATTTGGAAGAAAACTAACACCTGAACCAAGGATACTTAAAGCCTGAATAATGTGTTTCTCCTTCTCATTCTTCGTGCTTTTACCAGATTGACTAACCCTATAATTAAGAGAGTCCAGCAGATTAATATATACTCTATCATCATTATTTTTCACATCCAATGATTTATCAAAATACTTTGATTCATCCCTCACACTTGAACCTTGTCTTCCATCTTTTGTGAGAAGAAACATTAATCTGGGGGTTAATTTAACAGGGGGTTGAGCAGAACTCAAGAACCTTAATTCATCATTAAATATCAATACCTTTTCTTGAATAAGATGAAATATTGCTGGTTGTTCTGATGGAATGAGTCCCGCTATGGTTTTTGAATCTGCTGAATATTCATTGTTTTGAAGAGCATTCACAATATAATCAGGGGGTTGATTAATCTCTTCCAGTTGTTGAAATATTCATTCATCATCATATTCTAATTCTCATTTCTGCTCTAATTCTACCTCTGTCATTTGACTGAAATCTTTTAACATTTTAAGTTTCTTCGGAGTATATTCTATTGTGGGAACTGTGGAAGCATCTAGATTTTTTTCTTGGAAAGTTTTTTAAAGTGGTTTCAAAAATTTTTCTTGTTTTCTTTCAAATACTTTTTAACCCATTAGTTTCTGTCTGCGTTTCTTCTTTATGTCTTCCTGCTGTTTTACAACTTTTGAAACCAACTCTTGATGCTCCTTAAATCTTCTTGCTCTTTCTTTCGCATCCATTTATTTATTGGAAAATATCATTCACTGAATTA
The DNA here is from genome assembly GCA_024346535.1 of Eptatretus burgeri. Taxonomy (NCBI): domain Eukaryota; kingdom Metazoa; phylum Chordata; class Myxini; order Myxiniformes; family Myxinidae; genus Eptatretus; species Eptatretus burgeri. The sequence continues at coordinate 53,822 of BROF01004420.1, forward strand.
TAAAGGTCAATAGGGAAATTTTCCTTTTCTTCATCATTAATGTAGATGTGTTCAAATAAATCCTTTTCTTTGAATATTTCATCAAATTATTTATTAACATTAATGCGAGTTGTAATTTCTTCTTCACTAATACTTGTATCTCTGTTTTTCATACGTTTGCATTGAGTTTCTTCATCAACATCAAAACTGAATGATAAAATCTTAACCCCATTACCACTCAGATGTTTAATAATTGGTCTCATTCCTTCTGAATTAGTTTCTAATATCCCAAGACCACCAGATTTTAGTTTCTTTAACTCACTCTTATAATGTTAATATTCTGTTGCACCAAGAGAAACCTCATCAAATATTTGGCCTTCATTCTTAAATCGCATATGTTCCTCGACTGAAATATAGTAATAATCTTCACCTTATACTTCTCTAGGTCTTATTGCTCAAGTTTTTGTAGATACAATGGGTATCACGGGGTGTTTTTTAAGCATATTAAAATATTCTCATTTGTACAATACAAGAACCTTGATTTATGAAAGATTTTTCCAGAAGCAGATTTACCCACAAGATTTATCATAATAGTTGTCATTTATAATAATAAACTAAAAAGTTGGGAATAAGGAGCATCTTTAAAAGTAAGCAGGTTTTTCACATCGGCTTGAACCAACTATGAGACATCTTAATGAATATGGAAGATTTTTATGGTTGTTAAATTTTTTCTTATTTTCCCAAATGGGTAAAAAAATCATTCATTTATATATTTGGAAAACAGGTTATTTAATTTATTATTGGCTTTTTTAGAAACTCTATATTTTATCCTAAGTTTGGGTTTCATTTCAAGATAATCCATTATTTTATTTATACAATATCTTGTGTTGATATTTCCCGGAAAATGGCAATCGTGAATAATATATAACAACAATCCTTTGAACATTTCTCTAATATGTTCAGTTTCTTCCATTGCAAGGAAAGGTGCGTTATCACCCCCATACTTTACATTCATTTCTCCAATCAATCTTGTAAAGTAATTCATTTTTGGTGTAAATCGAAAAAAAATTATATTCCTTTTTATATTTTTTATCATTAATTAGAAGATAATTACAGAATATACATTGTTTGTAGGCTTTTCACTCTGTGTTTAATCCTACTCTATCACATGCAGGACAGTTCTCAAATTTGTCATCTGGAGAATCAGCGAATTCAAGGGGCTCAAGATCTCGTATACTATTCATATGTATAAAGTAAAACTTCACTTCAAATAAAATTCATCTTCGGTACTTTCACAATCATCTATAATACTACTATCAGAACTAACGTTTGAACACAAACTCTCAGTATCATAACTGTCATTTGAACACAAACTCTTGGTATCATAACTGTCATAACTCTTATAATCTTCAAAATCTTCAGTTGAATAATGACTCATATTTAATTCGTCGAAAAAACATGACCATCTATATCTATATACTTTTTTTCATTAATAGATTCAATTCCTACATTTTTTAAATTAAAGGTAATTTTAAAATGGTCCGTAACTACTATTGAACGAAATGTCATTTCACCTGATACATTAACATCCTTTATTTCATCAGGATTTACATCTTTAGGGTTGTTGAAAAAATACAAATTTCTCCTTGCATATTACAGATGGTCTTATCTTTTCTTTCTAAAGCTTCATCCATAAGGTTTTTATTTTTTGATTCTTTTTCTTGTTTCATTGCTTTTTCTAGTTTTGAATATATTACCAGAAGGAGAGGAGAAACTTTTGTTTGAGCTACTTTAATTGATGTTCTTCCAGATATACGAAAAGCCCTTCCACTGAAGGAAATTAAAGAACCCATATTATTCACTATAATTGTTTTTATCCAATAGTTATATTTATCTTTATTCAATTTTACATCCCCGACATATTTCTCAGTATCTTTTACAAATGAAGAGATTGTTTGAAACTTGTCTTTTGTGTCTTGATACATTGTATTTATTAAGTGAAAAAAGTTGGACGATAAAATGGTTTTTAGCACAGATTCACCTGAAAATTAAATGAAATTTTTATCAAGAAAATTTTATTTTAAGCAAAGTTTTATTATATAAAAATGGTGAATACAACGTACTATGATGTTTGTAATAATTAATATAAATGTAATAAAAAAACACCTTCAAACCAACAAACACACATTCAATCTTTTCAGACAAAGATCTCCACTTGACCAAGAAAAAAAACATTGTGATTGATGTGATAATGATATTCTTTTAAATTTTTTTTATAATAAACACCTTCAATCATGCAAACACAAGAAGAATGAAGAAAGGGAAGCTAAATTCTCCATTGAAAACACTGATGGGGGCATTCAAAGGGCATATAAAAATAAGATTGTTTCGTTTAAGACCCTGGACCATCTTCAATCATGGAAGTTGTTGATATGGTGAAACAAAGTATTGAAACTAGAAATAAAAACACATTAAGTGAAATGAAAACTTTGGCTTTAGGATAAAATATAGAGTTTCTAAAAGAATCCAATAATAAATTAAATAACCTGTTTTCCAAATAAATAAATGAATGATTTTTTACCCATTTGGGAAAATAAGATAAAATTTAACAACCATAAAAATCTTCCAAATTCATTAAGATATCTCATAGTTGGTTCAAGCGGATATGGAAAAACCTGCTTACTTTTAAAGATGCTCCTTCCTCCCAACTTTTTGGATTATGATAATTTAATAATTTTCACAAAGTCGAGTTTTCAACCTGTGTATCAACTACTCTCACAAGGCTTTAATGCTGGTCTTCAAAAAGAAGATATAATCAGTTTATTTAAACTTCAAAACAAACTAAATAATTACAACATTGAAGATATAATACAACTATTTTGTGATACACAGAGATATAAAAAGAAATCAAAACCAAAGATATAATACAACTATTTTGTGATACACAGAGATATAAAAAGAAATCAAAACCAAAAACTTGTATTCTTTGTGATAATACGGATGATATACCTTCTCCCCAAGATTTGGATTAATCAAAAAAGAACCTCGTTATCTTTGATGATTGCGTTAATGAGAGAAACCAAACTGGACAGCAACTACACAAGAGGGAGACATTCTTCTTGAAATTCTATTTATCTTATTAATCAGACTTTCAACTCCCTCTTCGCTCCATAAGAAACAATACTAATACTTATATTTTATTCAAGTTAAATTAAATAGATAAAAACAATTTTTGGAGAGATAATTGTTCTACATTATGCAGTAAAAGGAATTTGGGGATTATATGAAGCACACATCTGAAAAATATAAATATATTGTTGTGAAACAAGATGGGATATTAAGGGATATATTTTCATGTATAAATGACAACTATTATTACAAATCTTGTGGGTAAATCTGCTCCTGGAAAAAACTTTCATAAATCAAGGTTCTTGTGCAGTACAAATGAGAATTTTTCAAATCTTCTTTAAAAACACCCCGTGATACGCATTGTATCGACAACAACGAGAGCAATAAGACCTGGAGAAGTGGAAGGTGAAGATTATCACTATATTTCAGTACAGGAACATATGCGATTGAGGAATGAAGGTCAATATTTGAGGAGGTTTCTCTTGGCTCAACAAAATATTCACATTGTAAGAGTGAGTTAAAGAAACTAAAATCTGGTGTCTTGGGATATTAGAAACGATTCCAGAAGAAATGATTCAGATAATTAAACATTTGAGCGGGGTTAAGATTTTATCATTCGGTTTTGATGTTGATGAAGAAACTCAATGCAGACGTATGAAAAGAAGAGATAAAAGTATTGGTGAAGAAGAAATTACAATTCGGATTAATGTTAATAAAGAATTTGATGAAATATTTAAAGAAAAGGATTTATTTGAACACATCTACTTTAATGATGAAGAAAAGGAAAATTTCCCTGTTGATCTTTAAAATTCATTAAATGATATTTTCCAATAAATAAATGGATGCGAAAGAAAGAGCAAGAAGATTTATGGAACATCAAGAGTTGGTTTCAAAAGTTGTAAAACAACAGGAAAACATAAAGAAGAAACACAGACAGAAACTAACGGGTGAGGAAGCATTTGAAAGAAAACAAGATAAAAATTTTAAACCACTTTTAAAAACTTCCAAAGAAAAAATTATAAATGTTTCCACAGTTCCCACATTAGAATCTTCTTCTTCTTCATCTTTCGGCTGCTCCCAATAGGGGTCGCCACAGCGGATCATCCGTCTCCATTTAGCTATATCCTCCACATCTTCCATTGACACTCCAACCACCCGCATACCCGCCCGCACCGCATCCATGAACCTCTTATTTGGCATTCCTCTTCTCCTCCCACCTGGCGGCTCCATCCTCAGCATCCTTCTCCCGATATTCTCCGCTTCCCTCCTGTGCACATGTCCAAACCATCTCAATCTCGCCTCTCTCACTTTGTCTCCAAACCGTTCTACCTGCGCAGTCCCTCGAATATACTCATTCCTTATCCTGTCCATCCTCGTAACTCCCAACGAGAATCGCAGCATCTTTATCTCTGCCACCTCCAGCTCCACTTCCTGTCTTTTTGTCAGCGCCACTGCCTCCAAACCATACAACATAGCTGGTCTCACTACCTTCTTATATACTGTGACGTCCACGGGACTTGAACAGTCCCGCCAACGTAGAATGAGCCGAAACGATGGAGGCGGTTTATTTATCCATAACCCAAACATGGCGGTTCTAATCGCTCTACCGCAAACGGGACGAGGAAGGTGGCACGAGTCACTTTTCACCGAGTTGATGATGTTTATTCGTTTTTACTATTTAGCAGAAATAACAAGACTCGGCAAGAAGAGGGATCCGGGGCGATTCGACGGGATGGTGTGGGATCGGGCGTGGGGAAAAACACAGACAATTCCAATGAATATACAGATCTCAAACCCGCTAAGGCGCCAAGCACACACACACACACACACACACACACACACACACACACACACACACACACACACACACACAAAAACGTAGCTATTTCTGGTGGTCAGGCTGGACCGTGGTGTGGACGCAACTGTCCCTGGATCGGCGTCGGACGAGCTGGCCTTGCTCTCGTCAGGGGGGCAGGAGAAACCGTGGTGCTGTCGACCTTCTGGTCTTGGCCCAAGTCCGCTCACAGCCGCCAGGGAACCAGTTCTGGCGCCAAGTTGCGAGCAGGAGAGGGAGGCAGGTCCGCCCGCCGTTCGACCCCGTACTTCGAGTCAGCAGAACCCCAGAGCCAACCAAGGTGAGGCACGAGGCTCAGCAAGGCTCCAAGACACGATGAAGAACACGATCGAATCAGCACAACGAGGATGCTCTCCGCGCAACAGCCTCCACACCAAAAAAAACACGATCTTTTGGTTGTGATCTTCTTCCTCTTCCTTTTCGACCCCGAACAGAACCTTTTTATCCTCACGTCCTCGTTACTTCCAATCGAGCCGTTTATTGGCCCACCGCCGTCACCTTCCGCCAATCGTGATCACGGGGCGGAGCCATCCACTGCACTGTCCTGTGACGTCACGGCCAGTCTCCAGAGAATACCAAAAGGGGTTTACGCAGACACACTTACCCTATCCCGTGTCCCTATCTAATTACGTGACAATTATCATTTCCCCCCCTTGAAGAAATGAACATTTACTAGACAACTTATCACCACTGAATTGCTACTTATTACATCGAGATCCTGGTAAACTCGAACAGCATGGCATACCTAATTAAACATCCTAATTACCCTTTGAATGCATACCCCCCCCTCAAACGTAACAATACTTTCCCCTACACTCTTGCAGCTATCCTTCCATCACAAATCACTCCTGCAACTCTTCTCCATCCACTCCATCCTGCCTGCACTCTCTTTTTCACTTCTCTACCACACTCTCCGTTACTTTGGACAGTTGATCCCAAGTATTTAAACCCATCCACCTTCCCCACCTCAACTCCTTGCAACCACACCATACCTCCACCCTCTCCCTCTCATTTACGCACATGTACTCCGTCTTACTCCTACTGACTATCATTCCCCTTCTCACCAGTGCGTACCTCCACCTCTCGAGGCTCACCTCAGCCTGCTCCCGACAGATCATGATGTCATCCGCGAACATCATAGTCGATGGAGACTCCAGTCTGATCTCGTCCTTCAACCTTTCCATCACCATTGCAAACAGGAAAGGGCACAGAGTCGATCCTTGGTGCAATTCCACTTTCACCTTAAACCAGTCCGTCATTCCTACTGCACACCTCACCGCTGTCACACTGTCCTTATACATATCCTGCACCATCCTCACATACTTCTCTACCACTCCCTATTTCCTCATACAATACCACAACTCCTCTCTTGGCACCCTATCATAAGCTTTCCCTAAATCCACAAACACACATTGTAACTCCTTCTGGCCTTCCCTATACTTCTCCATCAACATTTTCAAAGCAAACATTGCATCAGTGGTGCTTTTTCCTGGCATAAACCCATATTGCTGCTCACAAATCATCACCTCTTCTCTCACCCAAGCTTCCACTACTCTTTCCCACAACTTCATGGTGTGGCTTAACAACTTTATCCCTCTGTAATTTCCACAGCTCTGCACATCACCCTTGTTCTTGAAAATCGGAACCAGTACACTTAATCTCCACTCCTCCGGCATCCTCTAACTTTCCAAGATTTTATTAAACAATCTGGTTAAAAACCCCACTGCCATCTCTCCTAAACACTTCCATGCCTCCACTGGTATATCATCTGGGCCAACCGCCTTTCCACTCTTCATCCTGTTCATAGCAGTCCTCACTTCATCCTTACTGATCCACTCCACTTCCTGATTCACTATCTCCATCTCTTCCAACCTTCTCTCTCTCATTTTCTTCATTCATCAGCTCCTCAAAATACTCCATCCACCTTCTCAACACACTGTCCTCGCTTGTCAGCACATTCCCATTTGCGTCCTTTATCACCCTAACCTGCAGCACATCCTTCCCAGCTCGGTGCCTCTGTCTTGCCAATCTGTACAAATCCTTTTCCCCTTCTTTTGTATCCAACTTCTCATACAGCTCGCCATATGCCTTTTCCTCAGCCTTTGCCACCTATCTATTTGCCTTGCACCGCCACTCCTTGTAATCCTGCCTACTTTCTTCCTCTCTCTGGCTATCCCACTTATTTTTCGCCAACCCTTTCTTCCTTATACTTTCCTGCACTTCCTCGTTCCACCACCAAGTCTCCTTATCTTCCGTCCTCTGTCCAGATGTCACACCAAGTACCTTCCTAGCTATCTCCCTCACCACTTCAGCTGTCATTGCCCAATCATCCTACCCCTCTTTACCACCATACAACATCTGTCTCACCTCCTCCCTAAATTCCACGCAATAGTCTTCCTCCTTCAGCTTCCACCATCTGGTCCTTGGTTCAGCCCTCACTCTCTTCCTCAACCTCACCTCCAAAATCATCCTGCAGACCACCAATCGATGCTGTCAAGCTACACTCTCCCCTGCCACCCCCTGACAGTCACTAATCTCTTTCAGGTTGCATCTCCTGCTTAAGATGTAATCCACCTGTGTGCACTTTCCTCCACTCTTGTACGTCACCCTGTGTTCCTCCTTCTTCTTGAAATACGTATTTACCACTGCCATTTTCATTCTTTTTGCAAAATCTACCACCATTTGCGCTTCCACATTCCTCTTGTTGAGACTGTACCGACCCATCACCTCTTCATCCTCTTTATTCCCTTCCCCAACATGCCCATTGAAATCTGTCCCAATCACCACTCTTTCATCCTTGGATACACTCTCCACCACTTCATCTAACTCACTCCAGAAATCTTCTTTATACTCCATCTTACACCCCATATGCGGGGCATATGCACTGATGACATTCATCATCCCCGTTCAATTTCCAGCTTCACACTCATCACTCGGTCCGACACTCTCCTCACCTCCAATACCCTCTTGACATAATCCTCCTTCAGGATTACCCCGACACCAATTCTCCTCCCATCCACACCATGGTAGAACAGTTTGAAACCACGTGCAATGCTCCTCGCCTTACTCCCCATCCACTTGGTCTCTGGTACACACAGTATGTCCACCTTTCTTCTCTCCATAATATCAGCCAACTCTCGCCCTTTGCCATGTCCACCTTTCTTCTCTCCATCATATCAGCCAACTCTCGCCCTTTTCCAGTCATAGTCCCAACATTCAGAGTTCCAACTCTCACCTCCATACTTCTACCCTTCCCCCTCTCCCACTGCCTCTGGACCCGCCTTCCCCGTCTCCTTCTCCTCCTTCGCCCAGCAGTAGCACAATTTCCACCGGTACCCTGCTGACCAACGGTACCGGTGGCGGTGGCGGTCGTTGGTAACCCGGGCCTCGACCGATCCGGAATGGAAATCCGTTTTATGGTCTGCATAATGATTTGGCATCGGTTTTTATGCCAGATGCCCTTCCTGACGCAACCCTGGTCGCCTCATACGACACACAGGGATATGGTACACCTATTCTAACCGGGGCATAATTCGTTCTAACCGGGCATACTTAATTCCCACATTAGAATGTACTCCGAAAAAACTTCAAATGTTGAAAGATTTCAGTCAAATGACGGAGAAATAATTAGAGCATATAGGAGAAATAGAATATGATGATGAATAATTATTTCAACAACTGGAAGTAATTAATCAACCCCCTGATTATACTGTGAATGCTCATTAAAACAATAAATATTCAGTGGATTAAATAACAAAAGTAGGACTCATTCCAACAGAACAACAGGCAATATTTTATCTTGTTCAAGAAAAGGTATTGATATTTAATGATGAATTAAGGTTCTTGAGTTCTTCTCAACCCCCTGTTAAATTAACCCCCAGATTAATGTTTCTTCTCACAAAAGATGGAAGACAAGGTTCAAATGTGAGGGATAAATCAAAGTATTTTGATCAACCATTGGACATGAAAAATAATGATGATGGAGTGTATATTGATCTGCTGGACTCTCTTCATTATAGGGTTAGTCTTTCTGGTAAAAGTAGGAAGAATGAGAAGGAGAAATACATTATTCAGACTTTAAGTATCCTTGGTTCAGGTGTTGGTTTTCTTCCAAATGACCCATCAAAATTAGTGTTAATAGACTGTTATTGTTGTTAGGTAGTAAAAAGGCTGGAAATAACAATTGTTTTAATGAAGCATCAGCCATTTTAGACCAGTTGCTGAACATCAAATTAACTAATAAATATCAATACAAAGACATTGTATCTCATATTAAATAAGACGAGAAGCACAATCCTTAGTTTTAATTTCACAACAAGCGACCACACATCTTCATTCCCATACCCACTACAACTTAAGACAACAAAAGAATATGAGGCGTCTATATTGTCCATGGAAACTTATAATACCTTATTTAATATAACTGAGAAAAATGACAAGTTTAGTTATAATCCGGGAAGTGGATACAAAACGATAACAGTTTCACCCGGAGCATATGAGATTTCTCAAATATCTTCCGAAATTGTTCGTCTTATGAAAGAACAGAGTGATGAACCAAAAAATATTGTTAAAGATATTCAAAATCATTGATTAAACTGAAAAAATAACTACAAGGTTGATTTCACAATTGATAATTCATTTAGAGAGTTATTGGGTTTCTCCTCAAAAAGATTGAAACTAATGGGACATTTTACAGTGATAATGTCATTCAAATATCCTCAGGAATAAATTCGGTATTAATTCACTGTGATTTGATTGATGGTGCTTATCATGATGGAATAAGAACAAATACAATATTTTCATTCAGCGCATATTCAACTCCATTTGGTGATAAATTCAATATTAAACCCAAAAATCTGGTTTATCTCCCTGTGTCAGGAAAAACCATATACAGAGTAAATTTTAGGATAACTGACCAAGATAATCACGATTTCTTTTAATGGAGAAATTATATCCATCAGAATTCACCAACGTGAAGTTTTCCAATAAATAAATACGATGGTTATTGTGAGGAAACACAAGTTGGGAAAATATAAAATAATAACAGGGGATGGGATTTACCTTTCCCCATTCTACAAGGGTGAAGGTATGTATCTTGGTCGAGGATACTATAAACCTAAGAGACAAAGGGGCATCGGACATCAATTTAGAGGAGATGGGATAATTGATACTCTAATGTAGAGGTTCAACGATTCTTAAACATAAAGACCTGATTGGTTCAACTGCTTCTGCTGTGGGAAATGTATCGGGTGCTATAAAGAGTATAAAAGATGCCCAAAAGGAATCTCATAAATTACAAGCAATAAAAGAAATTCAGAAAGGCAAAACTCAGGTATCTCCCCAAGAACGACAGAAAATAATTCAAATACTTCGGTCAGGGCTTCAAAAGTTTTAACATCTTTTTTCCGAAATAAATACAAGTCTGGAAGCAATTGATCGTATCCATGATTTGGATGATACCATTGTCATCTCAAACTCCACGAAAAAGAAGATTACTTCAAGGTAAATGCAATAACTGGAACAGACTGGAATGCAAATGGAACAAAAAGATTTGAAATAATCAATCAACAAACATATATGAATCTATCCGAAAGTTTCTTGTGTAAATTTACATTCACTCAGGCTGGAAATAACACAAACACTACACTCGTAAATGATTTCTTCTTGAAAATGTTTGATAGTGTTCGTTTGTACATTGGAACACAAGAAGTTGAAGCGGTTGATGATGTCTCTGCTGCATCTGAAATTATGAAAATGACACTATATTCATTTGGTGATAGAATGGGAAAGGGGGCTGTCGAAGGTTTTATTCCTGATATGTCAATGGGAACAAACACAGACCCTGGATATCGTCAAAGGAAAATAATGTATAATGATGATACAAAAGCAGGTAATAGTTTTACTGTGGCAGTTCCTCTTCAAGGTATATTTGGATTTTGTGATCATGATAAAATTCTGTGTGGTCTTAAAATAAGATTTCAACTCCAAAGGAATGATAATGAAAATAGATTACTTTTTGGTGTTGGTAGTGCTTTTGGTGATCAGAATAAATTTGTTATTGATAAAATAAGTTGGTGTATTAGTGAATATACTCTTAATCTTAAAACAGAAGAGATGTTGAATAGAAGACAACTCAAAGAAACCACTCAATGTATCATACCTTAAAAGAAGATATCAACACATTCAACTGAACCAAACCACGTACACGTGGAATTTGGGTGTTCTGGAAGGAAAGCCAGGATATCTGTGGATCATAAAAAAAACAAAAAACAGATGGTGATACTGATACTGATAAGAATAATGCATTGAGTGATAATGCGAAGGTGAAACAACTTCGTGTTTCTCTCGATGGAACATTTTATCCACGAGATAGATTGGAAATTAATTGGGGAAAAAAATGATTATGTTGAAGCATACAAGTCTTACCAAAAGGTGTATGAAAGTAATAGAAATAAAGAGGCTATTTTGGATATGACAGCATTTAAAAGTTTGTATGTATTTGACCTGAGTGCTCAAAAGGAAACTATAAAGTCTAATCGAGTGGATACTTCCCTATACATTGAAAGAGGAGAGAGTGAAGAAGTTTATACATATTGTTTGCTTTTGGAAGAAACAGAATTACAGATTAATACAGACAATGGTGTTATGATTAGTCTCACATAATTATCTTGCCAAAACGAAGTTTTTGCAAGATATGTTAGTCAGCTTGTACGTTTTTTTTTGTTTGTTTGTCTGTAATCACATAAAAAAAAATCTGCAGAGCACAGTTATCATTGGAAATTTTTGTAACTTCACATATCAGAGGCCTATAGAGCTCCCTTTCAGTGCACAAAATTTTGAAGGTCAAGGTCAAAGGTCAAGGTCACTTTGTCGCAAATCAGAGAAGTCGACGAAACCCTTATTTTTTGAGTAATTTTGATCGGATCGTCTTCAAACTTCATGGGAATATAGTTCATGGTCTGGCGCTCAGCTGATGGCCTTGACCTTGACGATTGGCGATTGGCCTTGACCTTCATGGTTAGCGCCTCAGGTCAAATATATTTGACCCCAAGGTCAAATTTCCAAGTTTTAGGAACCATATCGTGTAGTACCTCAAATTGAACACCTCGATGAGTACTTTCTAGATATGTCAAGCTTGAGACATTATGACGTCATTTGGTGACGTTATGAGGCAAAAGCATATTTTTCATGGTTACTCTGTAGAACGATTCTCATCGGAATCTCTCGTAGGCAGATATTCCTCAAGGAGTCGCTCCTGGTGGATAGCAGCTCTGTTCACCTCAGTGTGACCTTAAAGAAGTCACACGTGGTCACTTTTTGGCAAGATACGGGTCACCCTGCGGGTGACATTGGTTTATTTTTTTTGTTAAATAAATGAGTGGTAAAGTACCAACTGGGGGAAAATGTTAATCAAATCAATCTTCATAAACTATCATCTTGTGTTCAAAATCAAAAGCCTTGTACGATTAACGTTAATACAATTCAGAGAAAAGGAGCAGTAAGAATTGATGTTTTGCTCAAAAGAGAACAGGTGAAAATTTTTAACGATACTGGCTCACTTAAAATAAAAATGGCAAAACCAATGTTGAAGAAATATTCAATCAGAGAGACGAGTGGAGGAATTCTCCCATTTCTAATTCGTTTATTTGCTGGTTTAAGTGCGGCTGGAGCATTGACGGGTGGGTATTTCAGCAGCGGTGAAAGCTTCCAACGAAAGGAAGTCTCAACTCCGGGCTCAAAAAGAATTGGAACGACATAACAAAGAGTTGGAGAAAGAAATTAGTGGAAGTGGTGTAATTGTAGATTTTGCTGAAAAACTTGAAGGTCTGCCTGATAAAGCGAGATCGTTAGTTGGTTATATGCTTTCTTCTATCGCACAAGCAGGTGTAAAATCAATTAAAAGGGGTAATGGATTATATCTTTCTCATAAATAAATGAGCATTGATGAGTGGTATAATGAATTTGGAAAGAATACAACATCAAATTTAGAACTTGTCAAATATTGTAAGAAATTAAAAATTCATAATGTGGTTATTTGTATGAGAGATGAATTAACAAATGTGTCTAAACATACAAAGAATACTATTATGAACTTAGAAGATAATAATGGGAACAGTTCTCATTGGGTTTGTATTTTTCATAGTCAAGACAAATATTATTTTGACAGTTTTGGTCTTCCACCACCTGTTGAAGTAATAAAATTCTTACAGAATGGTGTTTCTCAAACATTTCAAGTCCAAGAATTAAATTCCAAGTGTTGTGGTCAATTATGTCGATATGTGTTATTTCAACAAAACAAAAATAAATTTTTTAATGACATTATTTTTAATCTAATATAAATGACTAATGTTGGTAAAGATGGTTCTATCTTTTGTGTATCCCAAGAACTGGATATTGATTTATCAAATTATTACACAAAGGCACAGGCTGAACAACAGAAATATAGTATAATAAAAAATATTAACATGAAAAATGCTTATAAATTAATAAATGATCCAAGCCCAACTGACGCGAATGACGCGAATCCTTAAATAAAACAGCTGTGTATTCCAAAGATACAGAAGTGTTGATTTTATCTCCAGGTCATACAGAATTCACAGTTCCAATTCATATAAAGAAGGGCATATTGTTTGTATGAGAATAGAACAATGGGGGTATGATATGAATGATTTCGGGTATAATTGGTCATTAAAATTGACCGAGAAGACCTGGAACAATTAAATCAGTCTCGTAAGGAAGAATATTATCCACTTGGTGGTCAGGTCAGGTCAGGTATGGGAGCATGTGCCAGAACAGCGCGTCGCTGCGTCCACTTTCCGTCGGTACTCCAGGGGCCTCCGTCTGGCCATCCCCCAGGCAGATGCCAGGCCCATCCCCATCTCC